>DWMG01000829.1:0-17324 GCA_018244855.1 Elbella merops
CCATCTCAGGAACCCAAGCCAACCTCACCTGCACGTGGTACACCCTGCTATAACAGACGACGCTCTGGCGACCGGCTGATTGCGGTATAGCGCAGCCTAAATAGGCACGGCTAAATGCCCTAACCGCTGACGGGCAGTAGCGTCGGCAGTAGGAAAAGCCATGCCCTGCGATCTCCAACCCGCATGCCCGGCGTGGAGATTACGGGCTTAAATCTCCTTTTGGGGGAGACCTATGTCCAGTAGTGGACTAAGATAGGCTGATGATGATGATGTCCAGCAGTGGATATCTATAGACTGACGATGATGATGATGAAAGTAAGTAAGTCATGAAATACTGTATGACTAGAATGTATTAGATATTTAAATGTTATCATATTTAGCCCCTTTACCTACATTACAGGTACCTACGTCCGCACATATTCAAAGTATATACATACATATTCCTGTATATTTACATGTAAGTAATGTACTACATGTCATACGTGGGTCCAAGTTCCGCAGTAATTTAATTGCGTTTTTGTTCAATCACGTAGGTACATTTTATAGTACTTTCCATTCGACCGCCGCGATCGTAGCTATTTCATGTCAGAATATAACTTTAACTCACCTCTATGCTATAGACAAGTAGAGTTCGAAATCGTTTAACTCGTGGGCCTTCATGAAACGCAACTAGCATATATTCGACGATAATGAATAGGACATCCCACTGGTACTTTGTCCACTTTTACTTGAATACATTATGCGCGAGATACATTACTTTTGTTAGTTCTGTGACAATCACATTCTTTTAGCCTACATCCGGCCCGACTCTGACATATATTCTTTCCCGTATGGTCCAAAGTGTTAAAGTTAAAGAAGTTTTAGAGATATCACAAACAAAATAGTTGTTCAAAATAGTTCTCTTACTTTGCTCGCAAAATAGTTGAATTATTTTGGAAATTTCACATTTACAATTCTATATTCAATTTTCAATAATTCTTATTATCACTATCGTGCATACATAACATAATAGTAGCAATAGTGAGAAAGGTATATGCGACTAGATGTTTTCTGCCAACCCTATAACGCACCTAGCGTGCTGTTATAATTTAGTCCGAGTAAAATCCTTATAAAAACATAACAATCTTTCTCTCTTTACAAATCATATAGAACACTTGACAATTGTTATACAATAACCACTTAGAGATATGAAAAGGAAATCAGTCTAGTTTGTTTGTTTCTCGTAGATAAATCGTTTTGCGTAGTTAATGAATCGAGAGATAGCAGCGTTGTTAGCTAATCAATTAATCGATTGATGCAATTACTGCGAAGTGGGGGATCACCTGAAAATTGTACCCTTATTCAGGTCAAAGCCTGTTTCCATGTTCATGTAGGCCGACGACATACTAATGTTCATTAGGTAAATTACAGAGTAAAACGTTTGTGAGTTAAGCCGGTACATATATAATGATGTGTATAAATACCCACGAAACATTTAATAGTAATATACAGATTTGATTTGAAGCAATGATCTTAACATTATGGTCTATAACTAAGAACGTGACTTAAAATATCTAAGTGTTGCAATTACAGTTTATATAACCATAACATCACGCTTCTAATCTTACGAAGGGCCAGCCAGAGGAGTGTAGTACACCTCCACGTTTTACGAGTTAAATTTAAAATAAGTCTAATTGTTAGGTCTTATCCTATATGGAACCTTTCTTGAGGTCTAGCCTTAAACAAGATTCATTACAATTTGACATTGTATAAACAAATATATGAGCTTCATATTGCACTGTTCGTTTAATTAATATAAAGTATGTATAATTATGTACATGTAAGTACATGCACGTACATTACATTTAAAAATTACTTCTGTATATCATATAGGTATATTTTTATGTGCATATATGTATTATGCAACAATGATACTACATAAAAAAATATTCGTATTAAGTTTATTATTGCACTAAAAGTATTTCGGAACAAAGCAAGTGTAAAATAAAACCAATGGCTCTATAAAAACATGAGCTCGGTATTCATGTGTTATGGCGAAGAAGAGCAATAAAATGGGCCACAGTGGGCGCCGCCAATCTGTACACGAATAAAATTTAATATCAACTACTCGTGTGATATAGTTCTATGAATTCTCATATTAACACGCTGTTTTATTGTGGACACTGTTAAATAACTGTGACGGGACTGTGGAGGCGGTTTACTGTTTTCATTTGTCACGGTGTTCTGTTTTAATTATTATTTATTGTGAGCATAATTTGATTGTTTTATTCGTTTGTGTTTGTATGTGTGCGTGTATTTACATCATATATTGAGTGTAAATACATATAAGCATATTGATATTGTGTGAGTAAGCAGTAAACAGACCTCCCAAACAGGTCATAAATTTATCAATTCTTAATCGATTTACCTACAGCGACACCCGTATTCATCAACCCCTAATCACACCAGCCCCGTTCGCAGTGCGTGCAAATCGCTCCAACCATTGCACCCTCGGTAAATAGGAAACGAATAAATTCCCAACGAAATTGGTCCATTTCCGAATAAAACAGACGACTCTATCCGTCACGGAGTGGACAAATTGTCCGTTAATTATACACAAATTGCACACAGAGCCCAACTGGATTTTAGTCTATAAATTCAATGCCACAAGAGCTATTATCCAGTACATAACACACGGCTGATAGAGGCTAAGCGTTTAATCCTACTACAGCTATTCACTGTTACAAATATAACCAAAATATACTGATGGAATGAATAGTATTGTAATGGTATAATTTTATAACAAAAACTTGAAAGGAATAATAGAGAACGATGCGTCCAGACGCTTTCGCCAGCTGCCTGTGGGTGAGTAAAGGAATATCATTGCCACGTGTCTTTGGCACAAAGGCCATAAATCGTATTAGTTCCGATTATTGACACAATATGTGTCAAATGGACGATAATTCACATATTATGCGGTGTGCGAGCGGGAACGTCGGCCGCAAATTTTCCGATCCAATACTTCCGTTGTTGTGGGCGCAATGATATTGTAACGAATGTAGCCTCGTTTAATAAAATGTATTATTTCACGACGAGACGGTACAAGCTAATTTTTTGTATTAATGTGGATCATAATAAGGACTTTAAAACTGTTTGCATTGATACAAGATATATTATTTAATAGCTTCATATTTTGTATGAAGGTTACGTTAAGCCTTTGGGGTCTTTGGAGTATCTCAAGTCGCGATATTCTCGTAAGTTCGTATATTGTTTATAACTACAAATTATCCCCCATACATAAAAAAAACCAACATAAACACAGTGTTCACTGATTCGAGCAGACATGCGATCACTGCTATAAATTAAACAAACATTTCGACATAAGTGCTCGAAGTTTGCACGAACCGTATTTTTTCGGGATGTTGATCGAAGGTGCCCACGCGTCGCCTACGCTAATACAACACAATTATAAAATTAGCTTCCAAAATAAAAGTATCATTGACCAAGCTGTGTACTTGTGACCTTTTGTTATTTAATTTTGTTTTTGAGCTGTTTACACAAGACGCAAGTATTTTAGATGACTTTAAATATTAAAAAAACGTAACATATCGCCTGTAATCTCAAAAAAGATAGGTAGAGGAACGTACTACACTCCCACGTTTCTGTAGTTACGTTCTTTTGTACCACAAAACAAGCTTATATACTATATACAAGCTTATATACTAGTGTGTAGTTATCGGCAAAAGCCCCTCAGAGGAAGCCTATGTCTGGCAGCGGACTGAAACAAGCTGATGTAATATGATTTGATCATGTGACATACGAATGATTAGATCTTTATTTATTTTTCTTATGTATGAAATTGAGAATTGAGTGAATGGGGGAAGATCGGGCGGTGAAACGTGCACACATGGGACGGCCGAATTGCAAACGCCCGGTCGGCCGTCCAAGGTATCGCTGGAAGGATGAAGTCATGAAAGACCTGCGCGAGCTTCAGGTGGAAAATTGGCCAGAGGAAGCGCAAAACAGATCGAAGTGGCGTATCTTGGTATCGGAGGCTAAGACTCATTTCGGGTCGCTACGCCATTTTAGTCAGTTAGTTTTTTTTCCTTGAGATGCCGAACACCGGAAGAACTTTCGTCTTTCGTCATTTTTTCCTCGTGGATGTGGCACGTACGTACAATAATGAGAAGACAATTAAAAAGAAAAGGGGTTAACTCATTATACATTAATGTACGATTGCTTGGTATCTACATATATTGGCCGTTACAAGTCACGTGCGGTCGAAAAATGACTGTGAAGATTGTGATAAATAAGATTATTTTTTTGTACTAAAGCCTAGAAGGTACGTAGGGACAGTTTTATCCATTTATAAACAAGCGGCACAAGGCAAAAGCGTTTCGGTAAGTCTTTTATCTTGAAACTAATAATAAGTAAATGAGCCGATAATCAGTAGTAATAATGTGATAAATATTTTATTTGATACAGCACAGTCCTTACTATTTTTCTCTTTAGCAATAAGAAGTTACACATATTATCTCAATCCTCGCTCAGTATTGGACATTTCCTTATTCAGGTTGGTTTGATTTTAACTAATTTTTTGATTTACAATAATAAGGCTTCTAATTATTTAATACATGCATACTTGCTGCTAACTTATATAATGGCTTAGGAGAGGAGACAAGTCAGTTTGGCCTGATTGGACATTATTTAACAATTAAAAGTTACTGAAAGATGTGCTATAATATCTTAAACATGAAATAATTTAAGTAAATTTTGGTTAACACGTTAAAGGTACGAACCATGAATACCAAAAATTCTTTCAAATACTGGAACGATGAAAGATAAGTTTATTTATTTTTACTTCCTGGCACTGTTGTTTTATCATCTGAAGACTTTCATGTGAGATTACTTACCACTTGTGATTTTTCATTAACATAGTTTAAAGAAGTCTGTACTCGTATATCAATAAATTTAATATAACAGTTACTATTACAGAAATGTCCAAGATCCTATTATGTGCCTTGAGCGTTATACTCTTGGCATCTGCCAAGGGGGACCATCCGCTTTGGTTATCAGAAATAGAAGAATTGCCAGTTTTCAATGAAAATGTGAACAGAAACGATCAACAAGTTTACCGACTACCTCAAAATGTTGTACCATTGGAGTACGACATATATATTGATCTTTATTTTGCTGAGCGAACCGATAGACCTTTCAGCTTCGATGGAATAGAATATATAACGATTCAGGTTTGTATACCAACTATTCCAGAATGTACTATTATTAAATAATATTAGGTATGGCTCTGTAAAGCAACTTGTCGATTTGAGACTATAACATTGTTGATATCGACATAGACGAAAATTTTCTGATTTGTCTACCTATCATTAGTAACATTTTATGCTCAATAAAAAAACAAGTTTTTGGTAAGACAACAATAAATAAATTATTTCAGGCCGTAGAAGAGAACGTCAGACAAGTCGTGTTACATGCTAATGTGGATTCAATAAACTCAGTGAGTCTCGTGTCCGATGGTAATGTTCCAGTAAGATTGACACCTTTAGAACCATTCACTCTTGAGCCGCAATTCCACTTTCTGAAGATCAACTTAGAAGAGTCATTAAAAATTGCTCAAAATTATACACTTGTTATTGAATACTCAAATACTATGAATGAAGGGCCTATGAAAAGAGGTTTATGGAGGGGATGGTACACTGATGCGAATGGTGTTGAAAGGTTTGTTTTCAACTATTAAAAATGTTCGATTTTTGGAAGTACAGTCGAAAATTGCATAATTTCCCATCTCGTTTATTTTCATATTTTCTATTTGTCATTTGTTTTAGAATTTTTGCAACCACCCATTTCCATACTTATAATGCAAGACAAGCGTTCCGATGTTGGGATGAGCCTCTATTCGAAACCGTTTTTAAAATGCATTTAACTAGACCAACCACCTACTCTGGTACGTTCTCAAACACAGGAATTGAGAGCATTAACCTGTAAGTACACACGATGTTTCACGATGTATTCAAAAGATATATATTACGGTAATGATCAAAGATTTTCTTTTTTCATTATTTCACTCAATATTATTTTCAGGTATAGTAATCGTGTTCGTGACAACTTTTATGCAACACCCATAATGTCCTCCTACTTGGTAACTTTCCTTGTTAGTGAGTCTTTCCAAGTGATAGCTGAAGACAAGTCTTTTGAGCCAGCAATACGAATAATCGGTAGATCTAATACAAATGGCGTTGGTGATCAAGCTTTGGAACTTACTGTGGGGATGACAAAGTTCTTCGATGATTACTTCCAAATACCATACGCAACACTGCATCCGCATTTACTGAATGATCACGTCTCATCTCCCGACTGGGCATCCGCTGGTACTGAAAACTGGGGAATGGTCAGTTACAGGTCAGTGGTCAGATATTCTCATAATATTTATTAAAAAAGAAATGTATTTAAATTTAGATTTATTTCCCCCATTTCGGGGGTGTGTTCATTCGCATTTGACTAGAGATGCCAAAAACTTATCTTTCTGAGAGAAAATTTTCTTTCTCATAGAACGGGGACAGGTTTGAAGAAAATGAATCATTAAAATATTTTTTGTACCTTTTCAGGGAATTATACCTCATTCTGGATCCTCGCGAAATGATCATGTCGGTTGAACATTACGCAGCGACCTTAGTGTCCCATGAGCTCGCCCACAAATGGTTCGGAAATTTGATCACTTGCTTCTGGTGGAGTAATACTTGGATAAATGAAGGATTCGCTAGCTATTTCGGGTACATAGCTGCACACGAGGTATAAATTAACACTTATGTCTCATTGACTCTCTCATTAAAATTTTGTGCAGATCATGATAGTTTAGTTTTTATATACAACACATGATTCTGTTTTGGAAGTTTTTATTTTAAGTGTAACTATCGCTGTAACAAATCTTTCTCCTATGATGTACATTTACGGGGAGCTGAATGTGAGAGGAATCCAAAGTATTCGCAATTTTATAAAGCGTTATTTAAATGCATAGACTTTACGACTTACTTTACTTTCTGCATTCCTCTGCCTACCTCTTCGAGGATTACAGGCGTGAAATTACGTTACGTTACGTAATATATGTATTTACTTTGTCTTGTATATAAGAGAATAATTTTATGGTAATTTTAAAAATAGGTGATCAGTACCTAATTCATAAAATCGTCGAATTACAACTTCCTTTGTACACAACAAGTTAAATTAATTAAGTTTCAATTAACTTTAAGGAAACAAAATAGTAACACTAATGGTTTAGTGTGCAGTTCCGTATTAAATAAAACGGATACATTAATTGTGCTATTCTCAATTCTCTACCAGATGTTCCCTCGATATGATCTTCATGAACACTTCAATTCAAGATATCTCCAGACTTCGCTTGCTTTTGACTCTGGAGTGTCAACAGTTCCCTTGAACCATGATGTTAACACACCAGCTCAGGTTACTGGGCATTTTGGTACAATCAGCTACTCTAAAGGAGCTGCATTCCTCAGGATGACCGTCAACATGATCACGTTACCGACATTCAGAAAGGCTTGCCAATACTTTTTGATCAATAAGTACGCTATTTTCAAATTTTTATTTTGTGAAAGAAGTCTTATCTTAAACCAAATTAAGAAAATAATACTATAATATCCAAACGTTTCAAGAACTTCTAACTTTCTAGGGACGTATTGCTTATTTTTAAGATTGTCAAATTTTTTGTCAATAAAATCATGGTTTTAATTATTACAAATTATAACATATTTGATAGGATTTCAAATATTTTTGATACGATTTCATCTATTTCTAGTGCCTATGAATCAACAGATCAATACGACTTGTACAATGCTTTCGCTGCGGCCGTGGAAGAAGATGGAACTCTGAAAGAATATCAGAACTTTAATTTCGCTGAGTATTATAGAGTTTGGGTAAATGAACCCGGTTACCCTATCCTAAGCGTTGAGGTCGACCATTCCAGCGGCAAAATATCTTTACACCAAGTAAGTGGAATGACTAAAAAAATGTTTGACCATCCTTTACCTAAATTATTTCGTGATGAATTACCTTTTTCTAAAACTTGCTCATACGATTCATTTGCGTTTTTTAAGCATTACTCCTTATTTGTTCGCAGGAGAGATTCTTCCGTAGTACCTCAGCTACCCCTACTGGTCAAATTTACCCTATTCCGATAACATTCTCCACAAAATCGAATCCAACCTTCACAGCCTTGAAGCCGACATACATGTTGTCTTCGGAAAGAGCCGAAATTTACAAGCCCGCTGGTGAAGAATGGATAATTTTCAACAATCTTCAACACGGTAATAGTACATATGATTTTGAGGTATACGGACAAGGGAATGGAGATATTGAATATAAGACCAAATACATAAAAGGAGCTATAGAAGTTAACAATTTTCCTCTGTGCTCTGTTTCAGCTCACTACAGAGTGAACTATGACGAAAAGACTTGGAACCTTATTGGTGATGCTTTGGTCAATGAACATACAACAATTCATTACTTAAATAGAGCTCAAGTAAGTTTTTAATTATTTCCTTACTATTTGAAGAGAATATCAAGTGTCGGCAGCCGTACCGTGTATTCAGGAAAATTGCAACTACTCCAAAGAGGACTGAAGAAGATATAACTGTTATCTTAGTTGCTTCGAAAGTAAGTCTTTAATAAGATTGTTATTTATTGTTATCTGGGTTTTAGGACGACTGCAATTGATTTTAGTTACCTCAGTTTTGTTAATAGATGTTCGTATTAATACAGTTAAAATGGTTGGTTTCTTTCTATTCATGACTTCACACAAATGCTTTTCTACTGCTGATAACTACAATGGTCGCCTTTTTTACACGTAAGTAGATAATTATGGTCTTAGACCAAAATACTTGTTTGAATAACAACTGATTCACATACAAATATATGTATACGTTTGTTTAGTACTGTATTAATAAGGTGATAGTCCATCCAATTTTATTTATTTTTAAATTGAATAATATTACGGTATTCAAAATGTAATAGATCATCATAAGCTCGTAACACTATAAATAAGCAACATGTCTTACGTCGTGTGTACCATACGCACAAAAAGAAATAATAATGGAACACAAACCTACAACAAATGTACAATTCAATACACGGATATCGGTAAATAAGTATCATAACCAGCGAGCCATATCCGTATCAAATATGATATTCATCGCTCTATTTTTTTATAAAATACCTATCATAAATCGGTGTAATATAAAAAAATTTAGGCCCTCATAAAGGGGCAAAATGAGCCACATATGGGGTCTCTAAATAAATTCATGATCGCGAACAAAACCAAAAATATAAATTGTTACATTGAATAAAATTCTTTGTCAATGTCGTTCATATTGTTGTTATTATTGTTTGATTGTTCCATTAAACAAATTCGTTGAATTTCCCAACAGGTTGTCGATGACGTGTTTGCTCTCATGCGCTCCGAAAGAATGTCGTACGATTTCGGATTCAATATCCTGAGATTCCTTCGTATTGAAACGAACTACCACGTTTGGAACCCCGCGATCAGTGGATTTTCATGGCTTCGCAATAGACTAAGACACATGCCTGACAAACAAGCTCAGTTTGATGTTAGTATATGAGTTTCTGTGCTTTTAATTTTTCTATTTATTTCAATTCATGTTTTATTACAGCTATGCTGAAGCAGTTTATTCACGAGTGCATATAACTGATATAAACCCCCTATGTTCAGCAGTGGACTCAAACAGGTTGATGATCGTAATGGTGATGATAGCTGACATGATATGGTTTTAGCATTTTTGTACTAATTTTCATATAAGGAACACTTGTAGCCCCGTAGAATAATTACTTCTATGAAAGTTATTTACTATGTTTTCTTTTTTAGGCCTTTATTCTCAGCACGATGGAACATGTTATTGAACACGTGGGTTATGACCCTTCAGCCACCGAAACTCCAACGTTTAGTATGACCCGTCAAGAGGTGATGCACTTTGTCTGCGCGCTGGGCCACGAGGGCTGTGTGCAAGCATATCAGGAGAGATTCAACAGAATGAAGAACGGCGATTGGTAAAATCCCTAATAATTGAGGAATTGATTCACACGATTTCTATATCCTGTGATTTGTTATGGTCGTGAATTTCTGCTTAGAAGATCATTGGCAGGAGATGCGTTAATTGTGTAATAGAAAAAATATTTTCTGAATCTGCTAACATATTCAGAATGAACAATTATGGATTTTAAATTATATCATAAAGATATTATATATTAAGATACTTTGCACATCCCGTAACAGGCTTGCCTCCACTATGATACTCGAATAATAACAATAAAAATATTATTTCTGTCTTCTTTCAAGAATATTCTTCTATTTCTCCATTGTATATATTCCTAATATGAAATGGGAATTTCATAGTGCTTTTTTTTATGAAAGTTGTCCGAACATCGTCAATGCAGGATAGATGCCCGCATTCGCCGCAGCGTATATGTGGTAGGAATAAGGGAAGGTACAGCGGAGGACTTCGACTTCCTCCTGAATCGCTTCCAGAACTCCAACTTTGCCAACGATCAGCTGGAAATGCTGAGAGGATTAGGTGCTACCAAGGACTCTGCTCTCTTAAACAGGTAAAGTATTAGAATAAAATGAAATACATAGAGTTTTTAGTTCATAATCATTCTGCCCTGAGGCTTCTATTTATTAGTTATTTAAAAGAGGTTTGTCAAGGTTAGGACATATTTAGATTTTGCAAGAAAATACACATTGAGAATGACACGGGCAAAAAGTGTGTTGTTATAATTGAACAGATTAGGATAACAGCACGATTTATGTTATCTTCGTCACGTTATTATAATTTTTTTATTCCTTTATTCAGCAACATCAGTGCAACATTTTGGCATCAGCCATGCTCTGCTATCCTCAACACGATGTGTTGGGGATTACAGATCACGGCTTTTTCCACCAGTGCGATCTGCCAGTGTCGGGCTTAGTAGCTTTTTACGACACCCTGGTATCCCGGCATGTGTTTGACATTGTATTTTTCTTTCCGCTCCGATATGGATATGTTCATTTATGTTAGCAAAATATTACATGTCGATAAAATGGAGCTCTATTATTTACTTAACTGTGCGCAATCGCCGATTGATTTGGTAACTCAATGTACTATGTACATATGTGCAAGTATGTTCACTGCTTTAATTTTAGATACCTCGATTTGACCCTCAACAAAATGGTGCGATCACACGACAAAGCGAACTCATTTAATTACGCCCTACTCGGAAACCCGGAGAGCGCTTACACTGCGCTGCAGTATGTGAAGGACAACATCGATACCATTCGTGTTGCGTACGTATAATTATTTAAAAAAGAAAACATAGAGGTATGAAGAGTTTAAATTGAAGTGGTAATAACTAATCTTGTGGATAACCAATATTTGCTTAGATGTTATTATTAATTATTCTTATTTTCAATTTGTTTCTAACGGTGTAACCACATTTGACGTTGCAGCTATGTCGAGGATGCTCCTGCAACTCCTGTACACACAGTAATGTCTAATTTAGCAGCTTACTTGGGTGAAGACGGATTATCTGAGGTAAGTAACGTAAATGATTAAGTTATGCTGTCACCGGGTTTTCTAGTCATAGCAAAACTTAGGGCAACTTACATACAGTAATCTCATTCTGAAGACAATCCGCTATAACTATTGGAGAGCTGGTAAATTACGTTTTCTTCTCTAAATACTGATATGGATCTTAGACCTACATACATAAAAATATTCGTCATTAGCGCAGAAATATTTAAGCTCATCAATATAGGTTTATCAGTTAAGATCAGTTCGTCATTGAATCAACCGTCCAATTGGTTACATTGTATAGAAACTATCTCATTAACAAATGTGTCTTTTGTATTGAATGCTGTAGTTGGACATTTAGATACGGAAGTACTAATATTAGCAATATTAGCTGATAGCCGTTAGTGGCAAATTTCCGTCATCTTTGCTCATCGTATTATGGACACTTAATTTTTAATCAAAAGTCCATTCACATTATTTAATGTGCAAGAACTATTTTTATACAAACTTGTTTCTCCGACTGTATGTAGTAAAATAGCTTAGTGGCCACGAAATTATCTTTTGATAGTAACGACATTCTTTGAAGATTTTTTATTAGTTTTTTAAAATGGTGCCTTAATACTTTCTATTCTGTGAAGAGATCCATATCTTACAGTGAAACGTTAAAAGGGGTGTTGTTGTTCATGATGATGATGATGTACTTTAGAATTATATTGATATAATTGCAAATTTTAAAATAAATCGGTTCTCACTGTTATTTTAAGTGTATAGTAAAGGAAATGGTATGCCATCATCACTGGTTCATTAATCAAACAAATAAGTCAACGTTCTCTTGCCTTGATTTAATAATGACGACGTAAAAGTGATAACTTTAACAACATTTTTACTTTACAGTATGAAGCTTGGCTCCGCAGTGTCCAGACTGGTACATCCCAGTTCAACACTGCTATATCATCAATCAATTCGGCGCGGTCTAATATAGCCTGGGGCACTGCTAATGCTGATACTATCATCAGTGCTGCTAGAGATGGAGCCGTTGCAACTGTAGTATCTACAACGTTGTTGATGGCTCTGTCATTGTTAGTTCTAGCGTTTTAAGCTTGTCAATGAGAAGCCTATGTTTATTTATCAATGAAAAGTCTGTGTTTATTTAGTATTCCACCTATAACAACTTTTTATTCATACCCTTTCATAAAAGTTGTAATTCCTTACATTTAAAACCAGTAATTTTTGTTGTGGATATTTTGATAAATAAATCTTTAATTTCACATATGGCAATAATACTATCAATCAGCTTAATTCTAATATACATATATAGAGATTATTATATCAAGTATTGTGTGTGTATTATTACAATTGAAATTAATTAATGGATTTTGATAATCTGTACAGAATTAAATAAGCTTAGCGTTATTGAATTGATTTAAGATAAAAAGATTATAATATGGACTATGTGTATTCGATAAAAAGTTTCAAATATAATTTAGCACTTTTTTATTATGCCTTTTTTATATAGAATCCTTCGACATCTGGCTCCCACAATCAACTTCGACGGAATTTAAATGCAGTTATTTATGTGACATATTTTGTAAAATAAATGGAGATATTGCTGAAATAATCCCTCATCTGAGTTAAATTATCAATTCTCATCATTTTTGTAATAAAATTGTTAGTTGTGTAATTTGTCACTATTACATACTTTGATATATGATAATACATTAACTGAAAAGCTTCTGTAATTACATTGATTGTATGGACAAAACATCACAGCAGTGGAATAACACAAGTTGATTGAGATGGTGATGCTGCAAGTAGATAATGATCGTTTATTACCCTTTTGTTCATTACCCATTTTTCAATGCAACTGCTGCAATAATTCTTTATTATATGGTTCTTTTATAAAAAAACATCATTATATCAGCAGCCACACTAAAAATATATTATCTGAGTTAGGCTATTTATTACCACGCCAAACATAATAATCTCTTCTCTTTCAGTATGATTTTTGTACGAAAATGAGATATTTCGTCGCGTGAGAGAGTATCAGGCCGTTATTACCTGCTCACACTTTCTCTCCTGCTCTCTTATAAATTAGAGAAGAATAAACATTTTTACTGCTTTATAAGGGTTTTTAGTGGGTCTGCTTTAATATTGTTACTGCATAATATATGTAAATTGTGATGTCTATCAGATGAAGGCTATTATTATTATAAATTCATGTGACGTTCTTCAAGGGATAGACAGAGAGTACTGAGTGTGAAATACCTGTATCCGTATAGAGCTGATGTGCTTATTCTGTATTTATCTGATTAGATGCTGATTGAAGGGAGGAGTCGGAAGTCCCAAAATCGGCGTGTGTATATGAAGTATGACGAATATTGAAGATGTATCGCAACAAATGAAAATCAAAAACACTGAAAGAAAAGTATATAAACTAAACATATAATAGATGTAGGCGTCCGAATATCAAAACGTAACAACATGTGTGTATCAGCCGGAAGAGGTAGGCAGAGTATTAAAGTACGCTCCCACACTTCACCAGTTATATTATACATTACATCACTGAATAGATGGTGAATCTACTGGCATTCACTGGGCGCAAATTTAGAATCTGAGCTACTACTATAAATAAGAAAATTCTTAGAAAAACCCAATAGCACCCGACCCGGGGATCGAAACCAGGACTTCTGCATTAATAGTCGCGCTTGCAATCTCTCGACTTTTCGGTCATTCAGTCATCTTAGTCATTTAACTGAATCAGTTTCAGTCATTTAATTAAATCAGTAATTATTTTTAACACTATTTCATTACTTACCTATGTAAAGTAATTTGTCTAAATATTTAGTAGGTACTTCTCAAGGTTATATGTATAGAAAGATAATTTTTATACGCAATAAAAAATTCGGTACTTTATTTATTGTGTGCTTATTTGATAAGAAAGGATAAACTATGATAACTTTATTACACATCGATAATTTTATCATCACGCTTACATTACAGTCAATATCATGACAATAATCCCGATAAGTATAATTATTCATGAAACGATACTAAGTGATGATTTTTATTTCATAACTAGTTATAATTCTGCCGAGGGCACAAAAGGACAGGTAATTTTAACTATACCCGAAGTGTTTTTAAGTTACAGTAAATCAGTTATTGAGAAGTTATTCAGTTATTCAGAAGTTATTCAGTTATTTAGAAGTTATTCAGTAATTTAGAAGTTATTCAGTAATTTAGAAGTTATTCAGTTAGTTACTTGCTCAGTTATTCAGAAGTTATTCAGTTATTAAGAATATATTAAGTTATTTAACAAACATTTAATTATATAGTTGTGCTTATTAAAAGATGAAATTGACTGAAAGGCAATGGGAAAATTTGCGTTTTTATTCTTTGCAATTAACGTGATTCGTTTTCATAACGGCATATTTTTTAAGTTATGTTGAAGAGCAGCTAGTATTATTAGGAATATATATTATTAAACTGAATTTGGATTTAATAAAAACCAATATTAAAGAATTTTTTTTCACCTTCAGAATCATGTCCATAATAAAACTGGTATTATTGCCAGTGCTCTTGGCAATTGTTACGGCAGAATTTCCATTAGATATTGACGAACCAATCGAACTAAGTAGTGAGGTAGGTGAGGAATTCTACCGCCTTCCAGAAGACTTGGATCCGATTCATTTCGATGTGGAAATCACGCCATACTTTGAAGCCACAGCCAACAGAGAGGCATTCACATTTGATGGAACTGTGACGATTACTTTCAGGGTAAGTAAGCCAATATTTTAAAGTGAAACTAGTATGTATTTGTGTCCACTGAGGAATATGGTTTGATCTCAACCTTGGACTTAAGTAGGGATGTTAATAATTATAAACGTTTTCTACAACAAAATTTTTCGTTTCAGGCAGTTGCAAATGGCGTTTCGTCTCTAGTAATTCAGGAAAATGTAAGAGAAATATTAGCAGTAACTGTAACGGACACATCTGGTGTGCCAATTGCACTGAACGCCTCTAACCCTTTTGAAAGACTCAGGGATTTCCACTTTTTAAAAATTAACTTAAGAGATGGAGTGACTCTGAACAATTCACAAGTTTATCGACTGACCGTGGATTATTTAGGAAACATCAACGAAACACCCTTATCTAGAGGCGTGTTTAGAGGTAGTTACAGAGACGATGATGGCAAATTACAGTGAGTTCATTTTCATAGATCTTATTTTTTATTCGTATTAGGCGTTCTGGCATCAAGTGTTATTTAAAAAATAGCAAGTTATGAATTGTTACAAGACCTATGTATGTTTCAGTTGGTACGCAGCTACTCATTTGCAGCCTACAAATTCAAGGCAAGTATTCCCTAGCTTCGATGAACCAGGCTTTAAGTCAACGTTTGACATCATTATCAACAGGCCAGCCCATTTCACAGAGACTTACTCAAACATGAAAATTAAAGAAAGCCAAAGGTAAGTTCTGTTTGTATACACTACATTCAATGTGAACAAAACAAGTTTGTTCACATTGAATGTGGTCACAATTATTGTGGTTGACACAGAAATGTATACGCGTAAATTATCTTTTATAAGACTTATAAAAAAATATGAAAGTTGTGGAATTAATGTAAAAGCCAATAGTTCTGTTTGAACTAATGAGTCTTAATGAGTCAACAAAATCTTCATATCCACAATTCATGAGAACTTTATTATCAAATGCTTTGGGACCACAATGTCTCTTTTGCTACTTTGCTGTAATCGGTGGAAGCATATAAAGTAGGATCTCCGTTAGATCCGAGACTTATCGATATATTGCGAAAAATTTACACGTGAGTTAATGTATATTTTTCAGAATCGGCGACCGGGTGCGAGAGGTATTCCATACCACTCCTAGAATGTCTGCATACCTAGTAACTTTCCATATCAGCGAGGAGTTCAAAGTAATTGCGGATAACAATGACGCGAACAGATCTTATAGAATTCTTGCTCGACCAAATGCACAAGGACAAGGAGAATACGCCTTAGAGGTAGGACCACCACTTACAAAATGGCTGGAAGATTATCTGGGCATTGACTACTATACCATGGCTGAGAATATGAAGAACGACCAGATCGCGTCACCAGACTGGGCTTCTGGTGCAACTGAAAACTGGGGCTTAGTAACGTACAGGTGAGAAATACTTTAAAGCAATACTATATGATATATTTATTTTATTTGTGAAGGAAAAAAAGTACTTAAAATTGTTAATAATGTATGTTTTTGTATAACTTCAGTACTAGTTATTAATATGAACAGAGAAACATATACAGGGTTTAAATAAAGGGTACAGGGTACATATAAAGGTGTTTTGTAAAACGTGGCACTTTAAAAAAAAACATGTCCGCCATAGTCACGAAAAAGACATTGAAAATATTTTAAATATAGTCAGTTGTTTAGTGTTCATACCTATACTATTTTTTTTTATCAATATCAATTCTATCGAACTGGTTTTGATTACTATTTGATGAAAGTGCTTTTGTCGCTATTTTACATAAAGATAAAATAAAATAGATAAAGAAAGATAATTATCAAAATCATATACTTTAAATTTATATCATTCATTACCAAGAAGCAAATAACATATTTAATATAGTTTAAATTTATATCATTCATTACCAAGAAGCAAATAACATATTTAATATACTTTAAATTTATATCATTCATTACCAAGAAGCAAATAACATATTTAATATACTTTAAATTTATATCATTCATTACCAA
>DWMG01000830.1:0-17318 GCA_018244855.1 Elbella merops
TACTCACAAAAAAACTCTCGTGTTTTGGCTTCGTTTTAAAAACCGCCAACAAGTTAAATCTAACGGCGGTGCACAAGCGCTTCAGGATGACCTCAACAGATTGGCTTGTTGTAAACATAACGTAATGTATCTAAATTCAGAAAAATGCTCATTTATAATATTCACACGTAAGCGTTTAACTTATGAACCAAAATACACGATAAATGGACTAAAATTATAGGAAGTAAGAATAATAAGAGATTTAGGCATAACTTTTGATTCCAAATTAAGCTTTGTTCACCATGTAGCAAATAGCTGTAAGTCACCTCAAAACAAGCTAGGTTTTGTATTCAGGAACTCCAAAAAATTTAAAAAAAATGAGTACCAAAAAGTTATTATTCGCGACCCTAGTCAGAAGTAAGCTCGAATACTGTTTTGTTGTGTGGAACCCCAGCTACCAAGTCCATAAAGATTGCATAGAAACCATACAGAGACGTTTTACTCAATTCTATTCATTATGTGCTAACAGACAATTACCCTATAAAGATCGACTAAAGATATGTAATTTCATGTCGCTGTCAGTCAGGCGTATAGTTATGGATATAATATTTCTGTATAAATTGGTGAACAAGCAACCTCCTTGACGACAAGGAACTACTAAGCCATGTAATGTTTGATGTTCCAGCAAGACTATCAGGGTATCCATAACCTCTGCTTACCCATAGGACATATAAAACAAATTTAGGCTATCACTCCATATTTCCCAGCCTTCACTTTCAAATCCAAAATATACAGAACCCTGATCCTCATATCGTACCCCATACGTATATATGTTTGTATGTATGTACGTATGTATGTACGTATGTATGTACGTATGTATGTACGTATGTATGTGCGTATATATGTACGTATGTTTGTATGTATGTATTTGTATGTATTTATGTATGCATTTGTGTACGTATATATGTGTACGTGTGTGCATGTGCATGAGTATACGTGTGTGTGTATATATGTGCACATATATAACAGATCTATATAACAAACTTTTCCCCATTGTTGTTTAAGACTTGTATCATTCAGTATATCCGTACACATGAAATTAACTTTATTGTAAATGTAATATTTGTTACTACTTGTTCTATTAGTAATGTATGCTTAAGCACGTTGTTTGCATCTTTAAATGTGGTGACACTTACATCTTATCTCACAACAATGACTGTCATCTTTTATAGTGTTCACATCCTTATCTGTACTTAAGGGTGTATTGAGTAGATACGTCAAAGGCCTGAATGTCAATATGGCTCAACCTCACGTATGTAAACATAAAGTTTGTGTAAGCCATTTGGTATTATTGAAATGTAATTAAATTGAACTGATATTATGATATGGGGATGATAATGAATAATTTTCATGTACTTATAAATTAACCATTTGATTCATTATAAATAAATTATTACTTATGGTCATCACTTGGTAGCTGGGCTCATGCCCCAAAATATTTAAAACTGCCTTCTGAGTTAACTACTGATTGCATCCGAAATTTTAATGCTCTTCTCGGACAGAGCCATCTATACTACTTCTGCATATAATACTTTTGTATGGTTACTGTAACGTAAAAACGTAATTACCTGACTATAATTGACGTACTTACGAAAATTATAGTAAGGTTAACAAATCGTTATAGTTTCATGTTATAATATCCTAAATAATTCCAACATCTCAAGTTTATGTTTACTCAAGAGAGCAAATATATGCTCTCTAGAGCAAATATATGCTCTCTAGAGCAAATATATGCTCTCTAGAGCAAATATATGCTCTCTCGAGCAAATATATGCTCTCTAGAGCAAATATATGCTCTCTAGAGCAAATATATGCTCTTTAGAGCAAATATACTGTTAAGAGATGGTCTGTGTAAACTCTACGTTACCACTGTTTTATGCCATTCTCAATGCACTACATTTTATTTACTGGACGATGTGTCACTAACTAATGATAGAGCTGCGTTTAATTTGTAATGACGTTATTTTTATAGAAATGTACATTATTCGTCGACAAAATACGCAATGTAATTAGGCGAACTATACATTCCTCACATTGGTAGCATTCAGCACTATTAACATCATGCTTATATTTTTCCATAGAGATAGGTAGACGAGTGTAGTACGCTCCCAGGTGTTTCTAGTTATATTACACGTTCGACCATGATATAGGGAGTGAGCCTGCTGCCATACACCATGCACAAATACACATAGTATAATATCGTATATCGTATAACCGTATGCTCGCCGTCTCTCTGAAGAATCGAATCCGAAATGAGACTATCCGACAGAGGACGAAAGTTATCTACATAGCCCGAAAGATTAGCAAGCTGAAGGGGTAGTGGCCTGGTCACGTCTGTCGCAGAACCGATAGCCGCTGTAGCAGACGTTTTCTGGAGTGGAGACCGCGACTTGGCAAAGGTAGCGTAGGACGCCCTCCAGCTAGGTGGAGTAAGGATATACGCAAAGTGACTGGCAGCAGTTGGACTCAGATTCAGGTTGGAGCTGAGCGACGTGTTATTGGAGAGGCCTATGTCCAGCAACGGACGGAAGCAGGCGGATGATGTAATATGTAATGTATGTATGTGCAAGGGCATTAGTAACTGACTCGTTAGTCAAGTGGTTGCGCAAGCGCAACTGCCGATCGGGGGGTCCTAGGTTGAAATCCTGGGTCGGGTACTATTGAATTTTTCTATTTTAGAATTATGTTATGTATTTATTTAGAGTAATTTAGGATTTGTGCCCGGTGCCCGGTATTCCATTGTGAGACTTGAACGTAACTGGTGAAACGTGAGGGTGTACTACACTCCTCTGCCTACCCCTTCGGGGATTACAGGCGTGATATTACGTTTTTAAGGGCATATTTATATTAATAAATATATTTTAACACCTAAAAAGAGAAAGTACTTTTACTTAGAACATCAACATTTCTCCCTGGTGGTAATGAAACCAATAATGGTGGCTCAGCATTAAATTTCACTAACCCATGAATTTGGGAACGAATGAATGAATAAATTGGCTAGAATCTGAAATGTAGGTACTGGTATTTACAGATTTAACGTACCTTTTATTTACCAATATAATTTCTTGCTATCATTAAATTTAATTATTTATAAAATACTCACGTCACCGACATAGCTCAAAGGATTAGCTCGCTGAATTGGCACTGGGCTGGGCATATCTGCCGGAGAATCGAAAACCGGTGGAGTAGGCGAGTTCTGGAGTGGATACCGCGGCTCGGCAAACGTAGTGTAGGACGCCCTCCGGCCCGGTGGGATGACGATCTGCGAAAGGTTGCAGGCAGATGCTGGATGCGACAAGCCGAGGACAGGGCGCGATGGCGCTCATTGGGGGAGGCCTATGTCCAGCACTGGACTGAGATAGGCTGATGATGATAATGATGATAATGAAATATTTTTTTTAAATCATCCGTTAACATTGCAATAAGATTGCAAAGAAATTGATTGGAGAATGGAATGGAAGCCTGTGCCCAGCTTGTTTGAGCGACTCTCTAGTTCCAGAACGTACAACGAATCTTAAGCAGTAAGGGTAACTAATATCAATAATATATTTCTCACTTTATACAGTTGCTTACGGGATCCAATAAAGCCTTGTGTATCGTATTAACGGTATTTCTTGATAAGCAACAAAATTGCTTTTCATTCGTACACGGAAAGTTAAAATATTGCCCCAAAACGCTTGGCCAACAAAATTACATTGCGGTACTGTAATTTGTTATTACATTCGCCGGTTCACCTGGACTGGACGCCGGCAGCATACGAGCGCAGAGAGCGCCCGATGCGGCAAAATACACGCTACGCTGTTTTGCACCACGTGCTCTGAGATAATTTAATTATCTCAAAAATATCAGTACCTACAACAATTATGTTGCGCGGGTGTGCTCTGGAAAGCTAGAAAATATTTAAAATACTTATACTCTAACAACAACGCTGTGTAGCTTCTGTTCTAGTCCCTAAAAGCCTTGTAACTGTTTCAGTTACAATACGAAATTTAGCAGGTTGGAAAATTGTGATGCAGATAATAATCTTCTTTTAGAAGAAATCAATTATAAACGGCAACCCACGATACATTTAAAGTGTATATAATTTTTCTATATGCCCCGTATTTCGCATGTGAACTGTCTGTATTTAAGCACGCTGAACATAATCCTTATCAAAGTCGTATTAAATGTGCATTGAACTGCCAGTACTGACCGTTTACTGTTAGTGTTACTGTTACTGTTAGTGTGCACCCGCAATGATTATTGTTTTGTATAGCGCGCGATAACCTAGGGAAGACGATAGGAGGGTAAATCTGGGTAGTGAAAAGTGCGTGACTTATAACATACACAATAATTTTTGACAAATTTAAATACTATATCTGGTTTGCCTGTGGCGCCATTTGTCTAATCTGACTAACGATCTAGGAATTTTGGGTTCGATTCTCAATTAGTTAATTGTGTCTCTGTATGTAAAATTTTACATATTTATGGCAAGGCGAAAATTCAAGTAACAGCAAGCTATATTGAGCGAGCGAGCCAGTGGATATTTCACACATGAACGAAATAAATATTCGGTAACTACCTCAAATACTACCTAGATTTATAGTTCGTTTTGCGAAATATATCCGAAAAACTTTAACAAGTCCCGCCAATACCCTTTGACGCGTAAAACCTCTGCATATTCAGAACGTCACTGAAATTTCTCACCTATCATAGTTCGGATTTTTCCTGAAATTTCTAACAGTAACTGAATACGGAGATTTTGAGCCGTCAAATCTCGCCACAGCATATTTAAAAGCGCCGGCAATACCTATGTACCTCTGACAGAGTTGATTGAAATCTGCGCTATAGCGGACGGTTTTTGTAAGGTTGTGTATAGTTATTTCAGAATTTAAGACCATAGTATAGCAGTATCAAATGTCTTTACATCAGGGTTAAATTTAACAGGGAAATGAACTCTTTTAATGTAACGAACCTACTAATATAAAAGCGTTGAAAATAATTAATTATGTGTCACATCGGCTCGTGCGGTTTTGTCTCGTGCTAGAAATAAAAAAAATATGTATTTTCCGAAATCCGCCAAAAGAACTACAACTTCAAAAATCAAATTAGACTTTTCCGCATTTATTGAAACCTCTGATTCAAAGTTTAAAAATTTCTATTTCAAAAAAAGATAACAAGCGAAGCGAAAACTCATTCAGTTAATTTAGTTAAAAGCGGATAAGCGCGAGTGTTTTATAGCACGGCCGTTTGAGTGGAATTACCCAATAACAAGACTAACGTAGATAATTTTTACCTCGCAAAGATTCATAAGAGCAATTATTTTTTATGGAAGAAAACGTTCAGGTTTGCCGCTACTAAATTTCGCAACTCACGGAGTAATTCGCTTTTAAAGTCCAAATTTATAGACAGGAAGCCGGTGCCGTATACTGCCTTAAACACCGGCTAGCGCTGTTTATGTGAATATATACACTTGTACGAGTAAAAACAGCTTTTTGCGCCATGTATGCAATATAGACCGAGAGCAAGCAAAACGTAAAACGTTTCTGAATTTCATTATTATTAGTATATCGTCTCGCTAGACCTCTTGATCGCTTGATTTGACTATTGGAAATTCAGGAGAAATTAATAACAAATTAGTTAATAAATAATATTATGCGCTTGTAATTATTTCATTTAAATTATATCAATGATGTCTCACTGTCGTTATTCAAATGTATCTATATAATCTACTTATATAAAAATCTGAAATACTGTCTAATAAAAATTTATCCTTTTTAATTAAAAAAAGAGCTATTAAAATTACGCAATATTTCACTAAAGTGTTTACGCAAAGAAGGCTCTCGGGAACAGTTTGCTGAGCCTTGCGAATAATGCCTGTTTAGTTGCTGTAAAGTTTCGCGGGACTTATAATTTTCTTTAAGAGTTAAAATTTATAGTCGAAAAAGCCAGGTCGTAAGCTGCTTTAAACTCCTGCCAGCGCTTTACACGCGAATACAAAGTACATTTCGGTAGTGTAATAGCATTTTTTTGGTAGCCAGAAGTATGATAAGGAATAATTTAATACCTAGTAAGTACCTGTAACGTGACTGGTGTGCACTGCAGGGACACGATTTTTGCAACAAGCAACGCATCATCATCATCATCATCGTCAGCCTCTAGATGTCCACTGTTGGATATAGGCCTCCCCTAATCGGCGCCACTCCTTTCAGTCCTGGGTCTTCAGGCCGTCAGACCATCTAGGGCGACAAGGAACACATATTCCTATATTTACGTACATGTTTATTACTATTAGTATCATTCTACATATGCTATTATCATCATATCATACCATACTGTCACAGCAGTTCCTTACGATTACTACTGCCACTTAAACAATAATGGTTAAACTGTCAATATCATTCAAAACGATATGATTAAGTTCCCCAATCATATAACTTTTAACATTGAAATCATTTTATAACTTATAATCTTTGTTATAGTGAACGCTTGAAATTGGTATACACATAACAGATTACCTTGATATGAGTAAAAGCCAAGAAGAAATTATAGGTACATTCAAGAAGAATATAAAAAATAGTAATATATTTTCTATTGTTATAATTTATAATCATTACATCATTCCTAAATGCAATTTATACAAACATTGTGGAGTAAATGAGGTTATAATCATAATTATTTGTACAATAATAAAAATTAATGGCTGTGAACGTCGTGGTTTCATAAATATTACAAGGGTTGGTTTGAATATGAAGGAGTGTTGACTCGAGGGAGAATCGTAAAGCAAATTCGTAGAAAGGAACCGACGAAACGCCGTGTTTAGCGTAACAGGGAACATTATTGAGCAAAATAACAGATTAAGATTTAGACATTAAATATTCAAATCATATTCTCTGCTCGTTATTCTGGAGAGCATTGGGTTTCGGATTGCCGACGTTGAAATTCAGTACGCTGTCTATCTAAGCCAAATATATTTCGGTGTTGTCTATAGATAACACTTTGGTTATTGGCTGATAGCTCACATGGTGGGGGGCCCGATACAAGTCTTGCGGTACATCCCGTTACTAAAATGTGGGTTTTATGATAAGGAAAACACTGTATTGATCTGTATGCCTAAGAGATCTCCATAATGATGTCTAAAGCATGGGAAGTGTATCAACCTGCACTAGGTTGGCGTGGCGGGCTATGACTTTAACTGTTCTCATTCTGAGACGACAGCCTTCCCTAGTAGTGGAACGACAAAGTTTTGTGGATGATAACTATTAGTATTTAGTGTACGAAACACTAAAATATAATAAATTGAATAATGAAAACTATGAACATAACATATCGTATAGAAGATTACAGTCCGATTAATTTGTTCCGACGAATATTATGAGCATTGATTAGGTTTTGTAAGTAAGCGTAGAACATTTTCCGTATTTTAATTTATTATGCACGAATAGATAGAACACGAATAGCAGGGAGAAGATAAACAAATTAACAGCTGAACATCAACAGATGTGGAATTGCATAAGCGGAGAGCTCCGCGCGTATCTCTCGGGAGTGTAGCTACTGATTGTTGCAAATATGTTAAGCAATTTGCGTCCCGTTGTTATATCTGAAGAGCAAATTTAATAAATAAATGAATAAACGTTATACCTCATAAAAATGTATTATTGAATTGAGTACATAACATGCGTAGAGATATATACAAAGATTTTATAATTTATTTATCATTAAGCAAACATTAAAAATAAAAATAATTACCTTATTGCTTCCACCAGTGAATACCGTTTTAACTACATAGGTACATCTAAATATGAGATCTCAATCGATACTTTCGTGTCTAATACCTAATGTACCTACATAGGTACGGTATGTATGTGTTCCAGTGGACAGAAGTCCTCGCTCGCAAGTTTTAAGGTTTTTGATTTGGGCAAGGGAAAGTCTGTACATAATAAGTACCTAATGTCAGTTAAATTAATTGTTACACTTAAAATGAAGATATAATATGATCAATTTAATAATTTAATGGAAGAATGATTGTGAGTGAATATGATTATGTGGATGTATATGTGCATGTATGTTTTGTTAAAAAATATCCAAAAATGTTTAGTAAACGCGATGGTCAACCGCGACGATATGAAAGCCGACAGAGAAACAAATTAGACATCCCAATGTCAAGATTAAAATTATACAGCTCTAGACCATACGCGATGTGGGTAAAATTATTTAATAAATTACCTGACAAAATACGCTTTATAAAAAATGACAAGGATTTTTCTGCTGTATTAAACGATTATCTTATAAAAAAACGCTATTACGAAGTACGCGATTTTTTAGAAACTTGAAAATGTTAAATGAACCAATATAGAACAGATCGGTGCGCTCCCACTATAATAATATTGCTTCACCCCACTAGGGTTCATATGTGTGTCTAATATAGCTAATGCTAAGAACAATTGTACCACTGTGATGCAATAAAATATTGAATCGAATTGTATTAATATGTAGTTCTGAGTCTTATGAAAATAATATCTCGTATTTCATTATGGAATATGCAGATAGAGATAATAGAGTTGGCACATACAGCTTTTATAAGCGACGGGCGCCGTGACACTGCAGTAAATAAACAGCGTCATTGTCATCAATTCTTTATGATAATTCCAAGCACGCAAAGATTAATGATGTACTCGTAAATAACAAAATAAGGTTTAATTTGATATTGCTATTACTTTTGCTATTAGTATGTAAATATTATAAAATAGTAGTTATTTTGTTATTACTATACCATCCTGCTAGGTCCTTAACGGGGTAGGCAAAGGCACCGTGTGCCGAATACCACTATCCTTACATACCTGCGGTGCTTCTTCTATATTCATTACTCACCTATGCGCGCACCGTCTTAGCAGACATCTGTCTCTCCTATCAGTCAATAAATGACCTATTTGGTCAAGACAGGCGAGTGTTAGTTTCTCTTCATCTATAATATTTCATTTTCTTTTAAAGAAACTTTGTACCCATCGTCTCATTACGAGAGGAGACCCATATTCCAACAGTGGAGTGATAAAAGGGCTGATGTTTCTTATGTATCCAAAGCATGTCACCATCACCCCGCCGCTTCCTTCGTCCTTAGCGTTAATCATATTGTATTACTCTTCCGTGTTTCAATGGTATTGTTTTTCAGTATGAATATTTATAACACATTCCCCCGTGTAAGCAGACTGCTGCAAGACACTGTAATGCGCTGGAACGCGACGTAAACAATCCCATACACGCGAGTCTCCACTTGATATACGCGAACAACTGCATTATTCAACGAACTACGCTGTTTTATTACGTAAAGTTTTTATTGCAACGATTTCATTTAATATAATTACGTTTATAGGTGATAATTTTGCTTTTAACAGTTTATAACAGAGCCCAATGGATATATAAATTCTGTTTGACTGCGATTCCGCCTGATGGTGCACGCCGATGTATGTAAAATTAACCAAGATTAAATACTAAACACTTTACTAGAATCAAAAAACCTGTAGAATACTTTTTAGCACAATTTGATACGAACAATTATTTTAGGACAGAAAGTTTTTCATTTTTACCTAACGAAGCAAGAAAATAATGACTAACTTTTCTGTACATTCATTACCAGCCTATTACCGTCCACTGCTGGACGTAGGCCTCTCCAATAGCACGCCACTAAGCTCGCTCTTCAGCTCTGCGAATCCAACCCCTGTCAGCCACTTTGTGTATATCGTCACTCCACCAACTTAATTTGTCTGTAAAAGGTATAAACTATTACAAGTTAAACAAGTGATGCAACATAATTAACTTGGTAGTGGGCAACACCTGAGGAGTTGGCAACTCATCTGGTGTTCCACATGTTAAACAACATTCGACCATTTTCCACCATGTGGCCCGTTTGCCTGCTTAAAAAAAAATTAAACAAATATTTGTTGACCGACCCGTTCATTCAGAGATTTCCATCATATTATTATTGTTATAGTGTAGTTATGTATGTGGTGTCACACGATGTTCATCGTAACAATATCTCTTTAAACGTATAAAGAGTGAACGAGCGAAGCGTTTATTCTCCCTCATAACGAACTCTCCGCGCACGTGAGAGCTTCATAATGATACTTCATGATATATCCCGCGACTTCTGTGCTTGCATTATTCAGCAAACGAGGAAGGAAGCGTACTTTGTTCGCTAAAAAGCGGCTTGTTAAGCGATCGCGGGAAAAACAAAATCATTAATAAACTCGTAACCGTTATAACACAGTGTAACATTACGCCTGTATGTTTTGCAGAAGTGTTGACAGGGAAGAGTAGTACTCTCACGCTTTACCTGTTGTGTTTTATATCCCATGGAATAGGTGATCTATTGCCATATACCTACCGGGTACAAATCAGACTCCGAGTTACTACAAAAATTTTAAGTTAGAAAAATCCAATGGTACCCCATTGGGAATTCAGTCCCAGGACTTCTCGACCAGCAGTTACGTTTGTAATCAGTCGAAAAACGAGGCAGTCGTATACGGTTTATGTTAAAAATAATAACAAAAAATGTCTCCGAAGGTGAGTGGAGTGAAGTTAACTCGCTGTGCAACTGAATAAAAAATTTAATTTCATCTCTCGCTTACGCTCATTCACAAGTACTTGCCCGACAAATTCGGCTGCAAAATGGTTGTTGCGAAATTTTCGTAATGAATAACGTCAACTGTTTTTAATTAAGTGTCCGTAGAGTAGTTTTGAAATACAGAGTCAAATTTTGGATGCTGACTTCCTTAAATGTAACTCAATCATATGGCATAAAAGATTTTATTTTCTACACCTGCCTCAATGGTCGAGTTTTGTAAGTGCGACTGTTAATCGGGAGGTCCTGGTTTCCTTTCCGGGGTTTCTCTAGCTTAGAATTCCTTGTAGCTCGCAGGCTGAATTTTAGCCGTTATATGGCAACAAGCTCACCTTCTAGTCCATGGTGGGACGTAGAACGTAACAGGTGAAACGTGGGTGTGTTCTACATATATGCCTCTACCTAACCTATCGAAGAATACAGGCGTGAGGTAAAAAAAATCTTAATGCTTTTGATTCGTATGTTCTCAAGATCTATAAAAAATCAATGTGCTTTTTTTACACGTTCAAAAACAACGATCGTACAACGATCAAATTATATAAATGAAAAAATGCTGATCACACGAATATTGGACAATTACAGAAAAGCATTAGTATACCGTAGATAGCGCTTCAAGCTGAAGAAAGTTGAAACTATTTGAAAATAAGTAAGCCGTGTTATAAGATTATAACATTACTTGTAAAATACCAACATAAAGCAGTAACAATAGCCGTGTAAGGCCATCCATTGCCTAAAACTAGC
This sequence comes from Elbella merops, assembly GCA_018244855.1. NCBI lineage: Eukaryota > Metazoa > Arthropoda > Insecta > Lepidoptera > Hesperiidae > Elbella > Elbella merops. The sequence goes on from DWMG01000830.1 coordinate 11,378, forward strand.
TGAGTCAGGAACAATGGAGAAAGGTCAGGTGAGTGCCTGTTCCAAAGGTCGGGCCGCGATTGATATCCGGCCTTAAAATTTATTGGGTTTTGATAACAATCAGCACGATTTCGCTATTTTTAGTTATCTTTATGTGTTCTGTACGAACGACTCAACCACTAGAGCAGATCCCTACTTTGTTTAATGAAACTGTTTTGTTTCAAACTATTCAAATTGTGAGTCATAGCCAGCGTGAATCATAATAATTTATTGCACTTCTACATACTTGACTGAAACATTGTGCCAATCAGATGATTAAAGATTGGATGTGATTTCTAGTTAAATAAAACTTTGAATCCTAAATCATATTGAGGTTGTTACTTTTTGTATTTCTGACTGCTCGCCTTAGACAACATGTCAGCCTGGTGTTTTAAAATGTTGCGTTTAATTTTTATATGTACGAATATTTGACATTTTAACTAAAATAAATCTCTACCATTCGACGTTATAACAACGTTATAGAGTAAGCTCTAATTCCAGTACTTCTCCTTTTATTAGAAGAAACTTTTATGGCGTGTCCAACGTTAAGCCGTGAATATTATTATAATATTGTTACGCTAGGTCCTTGGTAAATGTCTTTATCCTTAGAGACTAGAAGTGTTTCATCATCATTTCTTCTACATCACTCTCTTCATACATATACACCTCTTTTTTAAAGAGACTGCAGAAGTAACCTTTAGTTCTGACAACATAATTATAGAGGTATGTTTAAATAAACACCAACTTTTCATACAGGTCGATAGTTTACGAAATGTAGAGAGGGGCGCTCGATTTTCGTAATTGAATTACATTTAACTGGTAGGTTCACATATGACCAATTAGACAGAAATGCAAACCAATAGCATTAGAGAAGTAAAAATCTAAAATAATTTTGTGTTCAGTAATTAAATTAGACCCCAGTCCGGATTTTTTGAATCCAACTGCTGCCTATTGTTTTATTAAATTCTTAAAGTCCCGGCTACAGGCTGAAGGCTAGATGGATATAATCACGTACTAAATATACTTAGTCTTTCTATAAATATTCTTGCAAAGAAAACTTCTACTTTTTATTATACCTAACATTTATTAGTATTGCAGTGTGTTAGTTCAATACATTAATACAAAACCATAGAAAACTATAAAGCTTATTCGAAGTGGTCTCCACTGGCTGCAATACAGTCCTTTACACGTTAAGGCCAGTTATCAATAGCAGCACGTACTCTTTCTATGGGAAAATTCTTCATTCCTAATCGTAGGGATTGTTTTAGAGACTCCAAATTATCATGGCGTTTAGAGCAAGCCTTACCCTCTAAAACTGACCACAAAAAATAATCCAGTGTATTAAGATCAGGACTAGATGACGGCCAGTCTTCAGCTCTGATGAAGTCCGGAACGTTCGTTCCTAACCGAGATTGGATGGATCGAGCTTTATGACCCGGCGCCGAGTCTTGCTGAAACTTACTTATACATATTTTACCTAATTTTCATATTCCCCATTTCTCTTTTCTAAGCTCTCACATCTCTATTATCATTATTCATTTTGAGTTAGACCTAACTGGCCTAACTGTCCTACCACATTATTACTTGTTTAATGCTTGATATTCATATAACTATCGGGCACAACTATCTACTCGCTTGACCGAACTGCACGAACAGTGGATTCCACTGAAAAGCAGCGGACGTCGTTATCTACGTCCAAGGCTGAGTGGGTCCATTTTCGTCCATAAATATTATATGTACCTAATAATTTTATTGTACTTGTTAATGTTGTTAGTTTTAATTCTTGTTGTAATTGTTATTTGTTTTATGTCTGTTTTATGTGTGGATGAAATAAACGTTTTCTCTATTCTATTCGGCTTAACAATATTCTCAAGAATGGTACCCCGATACACTTGTGCCGATGTTTTGATACCTTTTTCACAAAAATATGGCTCAGTCACTCCTTTATAACTAACTCCCTACCAAACCATCACTGTAGTCGGATTATGCCCATGTTGTATTTTGTTGATTAATTGGGCAGCTTCTTTAGAGCTGCCAGCGTAATTACGGTCATTTAGTTTGTTAAAATTTTGCTCAACTGTAAAAAATTTCTCATCCGTCCATTTTTTTTAACCCATTACAATTCCACTGTTGGAATAAGGGTCTGCGCTCATACTGAGAGGGTTAGGGCCATAGTCTGCCACGCTGGCCAAGTGCGGGTTGGCAGACCTCACCCACCTTAGAAAATATATTTTTTTATAGATTCTAAGGTGTGCAGGTTTTCCGCACGATGTTTTCCTTCACCATTAGCAAGTGATATTTAAATTTAAAACGCACTTTTGTAAAGAGGTGCGTGCCATGGGTTTGAACCCGGCACCCCCGGAGTGAGGGGATTAATTCTTAACCACTAGGCTATCACTGCCGCTTAAGTAATTGTTTTGATTTTGCCACTCTAATCTTTTTTAAATTATCAGACAAGAAATTACCAGTGCGTCTCCCATAGGCTGCATGCCCTAAGTCATCTTTTAAAATACGCGACATAGTTCCAGGTGCTATCTTCATCTTCCGGGATATTTTTTTTTGTTTTTGGACAGGATTTCTTGGAATTCTTTCCCTTACTGCGTTGATTGCTTTTCTCGTACGACCACTACGTGGACGGCAAGATCTTATTCTGTTACAAACAAAGGAGGTTTCCTTGTACCTATCAATAGCCCAGTACACAAACATTTGACTAATACCAAGCGTATGGAGGATTTAAAAAATTGTATTTGGCATCATACCTACTTTATATAATGCAATCACAGCGATTCGGTTCACTTTATCACCCCACTCCATTTTAATATCACAAAATATTTTACAATGTAATGGCGCGAAAATAAAAAAACACAACGAAGAATCATAAAAAAATGACTGATTCCGAATTCAAAAGTAATATTTTGTTCATTTTTAATTGTAACAGTATTTATGGCCGGAGTAAGTATGATATATATCCGGGTGTTTGCAAATACTCAAATATGCCAACTTTTGTGTACAACATTCGATTTCAAATTTAACATGGGAGTGTGTTACACACTATATCTGTATCTCTTCGAAGGCAGAGGCCTACCCCTTCGAGCAAATACAGACATAAGGTTAAATTGTAAGTATCCTACAATGAGATAACTATCGCGAGATGTACGGTAAGTCTCGCAGATTATGTACTTACCGGCCTTAAGAGATTTCCGGCTTATATCAACTTAGACCTTAGCCGCTTAGAGAACTTTGTTACTTTGCAATGAAAACGTGCCCGTTCTCACGCCCCTTAATGTGCCCGTGAACGGATCTTATCTCAGGGATATGTTGAGATAAGTGAATATGATAACTTGTTTTGAAATCTCAGTTGACATTATACATTTATTTTAGACGTATTCTTCAGATTACAATTAATAAGTATTCAAGATTTTCTGCTCATGAATACTTCAATGACCTTTTGTCCTGTTTCTGAGTTTAATAAATATATAAAAAGAAACGAAAACTTTTATAAAATTCGTGTTTTTTTTTATTTAATGCTCCGCTAATGACTAATGGACGCGAAATAAGGCTTTTGGCTGTCGGGTGAAGCGTCGTTATGGCCGAGTACTGATTAATTAAAACAAAAACTCAGCGGTCGAATTAATCCCAGTTTTCGTTCGTCTCCTGTTAATGTACGTATGAATAGAATAATATGAATACATATAATTATCTATATACTCGTATTTCGTATTCGTACTCGTACTCGTATCTCACAGAATTTCTAACCTCATATTTTTTGTAACTAACGCAGTCCAACTATTATTATAATACCGAATGTTTGTGTGCATGTTTGTTACTCTTTCACGCTAAAACTGCTCAACGGATTTGATTGAAATTGATATAAAAATAATATATGACGTGGAATAACCCACAGACAATTGATAATAAGAAAATTGGATTTAAAATTATATTTATGTTTATGATTTGAAACAAACACTTGCAGAAAATTTAGAAAATCACAGTGCGTCGTACTGTTTTACGCCTAAGCATAAATAATGTCCAAGCTACAGAGTAACATACTCCTATTTGCAACACGCTCGAACTTTTCATCGTTCGAGGCGTGAGCTAAATATAGGTCGGCTATAAGTTACAAGAATTATTAACGTCAAACACAACACGAGCAAGTTCATAAAGAAAAATTAATGTGCATAGCGCAATAGTTGCAAGAAGTCCGTTCGGAATATTGCGCGCGTGTACACCAGGAACAAGGAATTTTTTTGCCTCACCATTAAAGTGAATATATACTCGTAACTTCTATACTTCCAACTTGCTTATAATGACTGTAGCAATTTGCGTAACGTTATCGTTTTGTTTGAAACTAGCTGTGCCCGCGACTTCCTCCGCATGGGAATCAAAACATTTTCTAAAATTAAAGTAGCCTAAGTTACTCTTTAATACATCAGTTATCTGTCAGTGAACGACCCGTCAAAATGCACTACAACGAAACTATAGAGCTTTAATTGCAAGTCTGCAACGAGATCCATTGCTGGTATAAGGGAACTTTGTAAAACAGCAGATGTGACTGCCCTTCAGGAGACGTGTCTGCTGCCGCATCATCATCATCATCATCATCAGCCCATCTCAGTCCACTGCTGGACATAAGCCTCCCCAAAAGGGAGTTTATGCCCGTAATCTCCACGCTGGGCATGCGGTTTGGAGATCGCAGGGCACGGCTTTACGCACCGCCGACGCTGCTGCCCGTCGGCAGCCAGAGCATTTAGCCGTGCCTATTTAGGCTGTGCTATACCGCAATCAGGCGGTTGCCAGAGCCTCGTCTGTTATAGCAGGGTGCACCACGTGCAGGTGAGGTTGGCTTCGGTTCCTGAGATGGTGGTTGGAACCCCTTACACCCCTGGATGTACAGGATGATAGGAAACGTTAATAGACGACAGACGCTAAGCTTTTATATTTTTCAGGTCCTTAGATCACTTTCGGAGTACATAGATAGACATTTTGTATTTTCAGTAATCCGAAATGGACGACTGCGCGGCAGACTTCATTAATCTAGGACCTCTACAAGTTATCCTACTCACACTGACATAATATATTACACCACATTACATACTTTTCAGTTAAAAATTGGCTGATCTTAATACTCTACGTTTGCATTATTGTTATATTTATAAAGTATTAATTGTTTCCCAAAAATAAAAATAATAAATAATAAAATCAATTATACTAACTAGACGAGTGGTACGTACTAATACTATTTATTCCTGCAGACTTCGTACAATTGCAAACTTAACACTAACTAATTATATATAAACTATTATTATATAAAAATATTATATATAAACAATCTATACTAACTGACACTAATAGTCGTATTTCTATAGTTCTATTCGAGGTCAGTTGCAAAATATGAGTCACAGTAGCGACTTGCGAATGCTCGTTTGCGTAATATGTTAACATTTTAAAAGTTGCGAGAAGTTTTACGCTCATTTAAATAGGTTAAGAACTTTAAATTATGCAGGTTTCCACACGATGTCATGCGGGTCTGCTGCAATAAATGGTATATATCTACCTTAAAAATAGGCATTTAAACAAAAATACTTCCAGAGTGGAAAGCCAAATTCTAAACCACTATTATTAATTATGACATTACACCATTTATTACTAGGAGTATTTGCCTGCATAATAGCAACTAGAAACAATAAATGTATATAAATGAGGATAATGATAATCGAAAGTTGTTAACGATAATGCAATTAAATGGAAGAAAAACACAAAAAAGGCTGATAAAAAAAAATATAACTTCGCAACGAAAATACATAATAGCGTAACTTCACGCCTGTAATCCCCGAAGAGGTAGGCAGAGAAATAAAATGTACAGGCAAATACATAATCGTCATCGATCCATTATAATTCCACTGTTGGAATATGGGTCTCCTCT
>DWMG01000831.1:0-17314 GCA_018244855.1 Elbella merops
TTTTCTATGCTTTTACATAGTATATTTATGTAGTTTATTTTTAAATACAAAACAAATTTGGTATTGTTTTACGTATGTTTAAAGCAATGACAACATAAGTCAATAGTTGTTTCCTATCTAATAATGATTAGTATTTAATTAATTATATGAAGAATGTTGAATTGTAAAATTTATAATCATCAAATAACTGATACAAGCACACTAGTTGCATATAGGTAATAATCGAATCCTTTACACTTATCAGCTGCAGTTTGCATTAATCGTACTGCTTGAAGGTATATACCTTCAAGTGAATTATATATGTATGGAACAATATTGTATTCGTTGGAATTAAATACAGTACGAGATTTGTAGCAAGCAAACCCTATAAAACAAATGACAAGTAAGCGACAGCAAAGAAAGAAGAACGATTTTTAAAACAGCTTTAAACGCATAAAAAAGGATTCGGAAATAAAAATAATTTAAAAATTGAAAAAATATGTACAATATTGAAAAAAAAAAACTATAAAGCTTCCTTGCAGCTTGAATTCCACGGAATCAATATGACCAATATTGTGCAACATGGACAACAACGCGTTCTGGGCGGCTCATAATATTGTGCAACAATGAAACTAGTTTTGTGTCGCAGAAATCGTGGGTCATTAACCAAATTGCCTATGGAATCGTAAATAAAAATAAATCACAATAATAATAATATTACTCCTAATTATGGTTTATACTATTTCTCTTATTCAATTATGATTGCACAATCAAATCACTACTGAACTGTATGTATTGAAAATATGTAACGCGCGGACTAGGGGAAGGTCACACCCGTAGTAAGGAGCCTCGTTTTCCCGCGTTATGGTGCACCCCTCTGCGCGTCTCCCGACTCGGCCAACGGTACCTAGTCGGTTCGTGTTTGTTTTCGTCGTGTCGTCACTACTAAGTACTTAACCACTGCTAAGACCCATGGCGACAATAAATATGATGAAAAGCTATTATACTATTTATATAATTTACATATGAAAAAACTATTTATTCACTTACATGGTTAATTATTCAAATATAATATGTACCTATACAGACGTAACATCACGCCTATAATCCCCGAAAAGGTAGGCAGAGGAGTGTAGTATACTCCCACGTTTCACCAGTTACGTTTAAGTCTCATGAATTAGGTGGTGAGCTTATTGTCATACACCGGGCAGACTCCGGATTCCAGACTCCGAATCACTACTAGAAATTCTACTTCAGAAAAATCCAATTTACCCGACCCGAGATTTGAACTAAGGACCTCCCGATCGGCAGTCACATTTGTAACCGCTCGACCAACGAGCTCAAATCAATCTTCAAGTATACTTTGTAGCAGAGTTTGTCGTTACAAATCCTATCCATAATGATTTCATTCAGTTGCGTTGTATTATCTTATCCATATACCTATTATAACAATCATACTGGTTCGTGACCTTATAACGTATATATCATAATATATCATTTTAAGACATGCACGAAGCTGCGACCTTGATTTTGGTACTGAATTTTATCAGGAACAATATACATTTTCATAAGTACATGGTCATGGTTTTTTAAAAAAAGAAATACTAATATTCATTGACTTTACGAATAAACTCAGTTCTTCCAATTGTTACACAACAATGTGAACATTTATTAGTAGTTACATACATATCGCACGTCAGGTCCCTTACGGGGAATGCAGAGAGCATAGAGTTCAACAATCTCTGTCATTACAGACTTGCCGTGACTGTTCTACATCCATCACTCTCTTCATATTTGTATGTCGGCTTCAGTTCATTAATAATTCATACGAATATTTCATATAGTAGTAGAAATGGTACGTAGTAGAGACCACGCCTTGGAAAACTTACGAGTACCGTGGGGCGCCCTCCAGCTAGGTGGCGTGACGATTTACGCAAAGTGGCTAGCAGTGGTTTGAATGAAAGTGCTGAAGAACAAATTGAGGCTAATTTCAATTTTACATTAGTATGAAATTAAACAGTTGTCACCCATATTCAAATGTATTGCTTTAATAATTTTAAGGTTTTATTTTTCGGTTACAAATATATGCCGTAGTGTATGGAAACGTGACATTTTTATCACTGAAGTTTAGTTTTACGTGTTAAACGTGAAAATTAGGCCATACAAAATATCGTTAAATAAAAATGTTTAAGTCGTAGTTTTCATGAAACTTTAGTTAGTTAATCAGATTCAGCGATTGTGAGAATATGATTATTAAATTAATTGGGATTTTTGTAAATTGGGATAAAATTAAATTAGTTTATAATACAAATGCATATATAGTAAGTAAACAACTACAGAGCCAATCATAGTCATATCTAGCCATAAATACTCGTACTAAGTATATACTAATAAACACAACAAAAGTTGCTGTATAAGTATAGATATATTTATATAATTATACATTTTTATTTATACTCTTTAATATTTTAACCCAATTTAAATATTTGGGTTGCAAATATATGCAAATATATGTTATGGGATAGGATTAGACATTGAAGGCTCCGGCTCAGCAGTCACGTTTACGGAACCAGTGGGCCAGTCGACTTAGGAGTCATTTGAAACGGGATATTTATCTTTTGGAGAAACATTTTATTTCGTATACGAAACGTATACGAAATATTTAAGACAACAAGAAATGTTTTAGCAGCTTAGTTTAGTTTTCGCGGGGTGTTGTGATCTAGGGAAAATCCATGAAAGTTTTTTGCAAATTGATAAAAAACCCATCCAACATGTATTGTTCTATGCGTAAAATGGAAGTAATTTAGCGCATACCTTTTTGCATATTTCAGGTAATAGAGCGGAAACCAGAACCAGAATGGACATTACTGTGGTATCTTCAGAGAAAGTTACGCCTGACTGGCACGAAGCTGGGCTGCGCAGAAGGAGGATGCGGAGCTTGCACTGTCATGGTTTCAAGATATAACAGAAAACTCAAGAAAACCACGTATCCTTTTCTATACTTATCGAATATAGACATTTTTTAAGTCCTCTATATTGGGCAAAAAGCAATGAGTATCACGTAGCTCTGTCTTTCTTCTTCTGAGTTCGCTTGCTTCTTCTACTTGATACCAGCAACCACATAAGAAGTTCTGACTTTGTAGTACTCTAATATAGTTAATTGATTAAACTAAGCGGTGCAATCCAAATATATGTGTGTACATAATTTCCTATTATGAGGAATTATTCTTAGATTTATAGATTCCTTAAATATTAAATCGATACGTGTCTTATTTCCTACAAGTAATGAGTAACACGCGTGTTGTATTGTCACAGACTTTACTTTCTTTAACACGTCACATGCAGTCACCTGGCAGTAAATGCTTGCCTCGCACCAGTCTGTGCAATGCATGGTTTAGCGGTAACGACGGTCGAAGGAATCGGTTCAACTAAGACCAAACTACATCCGGTCCAACAGAGGATAGCTCAGGCGCACGGATCGCAATGTGGCTTTTGCACCCCAGGAATAGTTATGTCTATGTACAGTTTAATCAGAAGTACTCCCAAAATAAAATACAGTGACTTGGAGGTAGCCTTCCAAGGCAACTTATGTAGATGTACGGGCTATCGAGCTATCATAGAAGGCTACAAAACATTTATCGAAGATTGGGAATACCGACGTTTCGCGAATAGCGTTCCACAAGTAAACGGCAATGATTACACAAATAGGACCGCTTGCGGCATGGGGAAAGATTGTTGTAAATTAAAAAATGATAACAGTGAGAGTGAACACATATTTGATAGATCTACTTTTCTCCCTTACGATCCCAGCCAGGAGCCGATCTTCCCGCCTGAATTGAGGTTGTCATCTGTTTACGATGAGCAGTTTTTAATATTTAGAGGAACAAAAACAGTTTGGTACAGACCTACAGATTTGGACACGATGGTCAAATTAAAAGATCAATATCCGAATGCCAAAATCGTTGTCGGTAATACAGAGGTGGGAGTTGAAGTAAAATTTAAACATTGTGTCTACCCTGTGATAATTATGCCTAATTTTGTACCAGAATTGAATGCGATTGTTGAAAAGGACTCTGGGTTAGTCGTAGGCGCAGCTGTAACGCTCATGGATATGGAAAATACTTTCAGAAATTGTATAGATACTTTACCTAGATATAAGACGAGAACTTTAACTACTATAGTAGATATGTTAAATTGGTTCGCGGGAAAACAAATAAGAAATGTGGCCGCTATAGGCGGAAACATAATGACCGGAAGCCCTATATCGGATTTAAATCCAATTTTAATGTCCTTAAGAGTTAAATTAAATTTGCTTTCTAGTGATGGGGGGCACAGGTCAGTGCTCATGGACGAAACGTTTTTCACGGGTTATCGAAAAAATGTAGTAAAGCCCAACGAAATCCTGCTGTCCATAGAGATACCTTATTCGACTAGATATCAATACGTTAAAGCTTATAAACAGGCAAAACGTCGAGAAGATGACATTTCTATCGTTACGGCTTCAGTTAATGTTGAATTTGAAGATAATGCAAATATTATAAAAAATGTGACACTGGCCTTTGGTGGTATGGCTCCAGTGACGCTAATAGCCATAAAGACAAGTCAGTCGTTGTATGGAATGAAATGGGACGAAGAAATGTTGGAAAAAGCGTACTCCAGGTTAATAGATGAGCTGCCATTAAGCCCATCAGCGCCTGGTGGTAATATACAATTTAGAAGAGCGTTGACGATGAGTTTGTTTTTAAAAGCGTATTTAGCTATTGCTAAGGAGATGTCAAGAGATTATATTCATGAAGATCTTATTAAACCATATCATAGCAGTGGCGCAGAACAGTTCCACGGAAGTATGCCTAAGAGTTCGCAATATTTTGAGTTAATTGGAGATAGACAATTGAAAAGCGATGCGGTCGGTAGACCAATTACGCATATGTCCGCTTTCAAACAAGCCACAGGTGAGGCAATATACTGTGACGACATGTCGTATATCGAGGGTGAATTGTATTTAGCATTCGTTTTAAGCACCAAAGCGCACGCAAATCTTATATCAGTTGATCCGCAAAATGCACTGGAACAACCAGGTGTCGTGGCATTCTTTTCGGCTAAAGACGTAACGCCTGAACAAAATATGATTGGACCTATTTTTCACGACGAGGAGCTGTTTGCAAGTCAAAAAGTAATAAGTCAAGGACAAACAATTGGTGTTATAGTTGCTCAAGACCAAGCAACAGCGCAAGCAGCAGCTCGTAATGTAAAGATAGAATATGAAGAATTGCAACCTATTATTGTTACTATTGAAGACGCGATAAAACATAATTCATTTTATAAGCAATTCCCAAAGTCTATCAAAAGAGGCAATGTGAAACCGGCATTTGAAGATCCCAACAATATAATCGTTGAAGGTGAATGTAGGATGGGTGGACAAGAGCATTTCTATCTCGAGACACATGCAGCCTTTGCAATTCCAAAAAAAGAAGACGATGAATTGGAAATATTTTGTAGCAGTCAACATCCTTCAGAAGTAGCTGTAAGTGATACAGTTCTTAATATTCATTTGTAAATTAAGCGAAGAATAATAATTAAAGTATGGACGTCAGACAGTTTACGTAGGTAATTATTTCAGAAAATTAGAATTCTGTTATTAATATGTGGTGTCAATGGTTATTCGAGCGTTAATAAATAATTATTGTTGTTGTTATCATAAAACAATTTGCTATTAGTACATTGACTAATTTCAGAAATTGTTAAGTCACGTACTACATGTGCCCATGAACCGGATCGTTGCTCGAGTTAAACGAATGGGAGGTGGATTTGGTGGTAAAGAATCTCGAGGAATTTTGTTATCGTTGCCTGTGGGTCTCGCTGCTCATAAGCTGCAAAGACCAGTTCGATGCATGCTGGACCGAGATGAAGATATGATGATGACTGGAACCAGACATCCGTTTTTAATCAAGTACAAAGCAGCTGCAACAAAGGAAGGAAAATTAGTAGCTGCGGTGGTGAATATTTACAATAATGGCGGATATTCTATAGATCTATCAGGCCCTGTAAGTACATAAACCAAACTAACAATAAGTTTTTTTTTTTTTTTTTCAACCTATTACAATTCCACTGCTGGAATACGGGTCTCCTCTCAAATTGAAAGGGTTAAGGCCATAGTCTGACACGCTGGCCAAGTGCGGGTTGGCAGGCTTCACATACCTTAGAAAATATTTTTTTTTTTTTATAAATTCTAAGGTGTGCAGGTTTCCTCACGATGTTTTCCTTCACCGTTAGCAAGTGATATTTATATTTATATTTATATATATTTATATAATTATGATAAATTATTATCCGTTACAATACCCACAATCAATGCAGCATTTGCCCCTTTTTATATCAGCCAATGTTAGAAAATGTTTGTTAATCTTTCAACAACACTTAAAACTCGTTGGTCACCACCAATCAGTTGTTTTTGTGGAGTGATACATTTTTGATCTGAAGTGAAAAAAGTGTAAAATGTTTATTATCTGTGAATGAAGTTCATATTAATATGCTCGTAATGTGAATTGAGGTAATATTAATTAGCAGTAATATGCACATCATGTTAGCGTTACAATTTTTCTGTTCAATAATGCTTAGTACCATTAATCCGTTAGGACCTTGTATTCTGAACGGCGCATTGTTTGGTTCTGCAAATTTCTTACCTTGAAAGTTAGTTTTCAGTTTCCGCGCTATTCACACATGCCGTTCGTTCGTCGTCCGTCCGTTCATCCGTCCATTCCTACATTTTATGACAAACCGTTTTCTATTTCGGTACTGCTGGCATACTAAGCCAATTAATACGAGTACTATCAGCTACTTGAATTAAATCTGTAGTCAGTCTGTTTGCAACCACGATATACTGGCCGATATACACTTATTATAATTACCCGTTAAATCCACGATCGATTCGAAAACATATTCAATTACATAATTGAAAACATACTAAAGTAAAACATATTTAATTTCGGTATTTAAGGCCGAAAGTATCCATACTTATATACAAAAGTAGGTATACCAGTATGTGGACAGTACGCAGGTGGGAAAATATATACAAACACATAAACTGTGACGTTAAACATTGTAATATTTTGTACAAAATGTCCGTTCAAATCTGTTTGTTAAATTCCCCATTCACCATACAAAGAAGTCACATGTCACGTGAATTTAGCGAGCGTTACTCGTTACTCCGCAGCAGAGGGAACCCTAATCAACTATTTGAAGCAACAAGACACTTCGCTCTCCAAGCGGACCGGTCAAGTGTCTATCGAACGATACAAGGACGTACAAAATGCTGATTTTATGCGGCTACCTTTTCAGCGGAGTTTACTGTTTTAGTGTAAATCTATAGCGCTGTATATTTTTATAGTCTTCCTAGTCGAATACCAAAATACAAACAATACTTTTTTAGCTTTAAACTTTATTTAAACCTTTTTACCTTAATTTAATCTTACTAGATACTGTCGAAGTCGCTGCGAATTAACTTTGCCTCTATCGCTCCTTAACAAGCCGATAATTTATGTGACATGTGTCGAAAATATCTTTCGTCGAGACAACATATGCGAGTTCATGCAAATATGACTATCAGAGTGGAAGCATTTCTATTTCGGCGTGAATTCCGAGGTGACGCGCGACGCACGGGACGAGCCGCACGCGGCGCCAGCGTCTCCGTCGCGTTGGGGCTTTGCCGCTTTAGTCAACGCGCATGGTTCCCGAACTGAACACGTACAAATTGTTAACGTAAACGTAACTTAAAACGATGACAAACGAATTGCGCACCAAATATTTGCGCTCGTCAATTCTGTGCTGTGCTGTTCAGTGAAGTGCCATTGATTGATAAGTACCTACCTATCAAGTTGTCAGTTACAATTTTTACGTCATAAATGTGAATATCAATAAAGTTGTGATATCAAGTTGTGCAAATAAGCTGTAGGTGTAGATTTGAAAAAATGTTGATGTGCTTCATTTAGATAACAAGTTATATAATTCCAACAGAATCATCAAACTCTTTTAATATATCGTCACATTTTAACCGGTCCACGACAAACCGTTTGAACGTTTCGTTTTCAAGGTCACTACCGACACTACCAATATTTGGTTTTTATAGTTGATAATAATTATATCTCTTGACTTAAGCTTATAAATTTCAACGTATTTTTTGTCAAATTATATTTAGTTCTGTTCTTAACATTAAGTCTTATAAAGTATATCTATTAAGTACTAGTTTTGATAATGTCTGTGTTATACAAATATAGTGTGATAGTACATATTATCATTGACTAGCTAGTTTTACTACCGGCTCCGCACATTGTACAGTGTACCTATTGCTTAATGGGGCGTTGCAGTGTGTACCTGTGTTAGTAATTTTGAACTAAAACTATATCTCTATAGGTAGACTTTGGAGCCAAATTGTGCCCCTATTTCAGAGATATAAAGTAGATATCACCGTATAATAGGTGCATTCACGAGTATTCGATATACTGCTAATGTGTGCGCAAGATACCACAATGTTTGCTCTACGATAATGATGACGAGAGAACTGCGCGCGCAGCGACAACTCAATTGGAATTATTAAACCGACCACGTGCTTTCTGTGCCTTGCGCGGGGACAAGGAGACAATAGTGTGGCGAGTAGTAATGACGTCATTTGATGGGTGTTTTGCGTCACCCCAAGAAATTTAATTGTGAATATTTCACGTAGTTTGTGTTTACCGCGGTGTCCGACGGTGTATCGTTGCGCCGATATGTTGTTGCATGGTGGCGACATAGTAAGAGGGCCTGTACAACGGAGGCGTTCAGGTCTTTTAGGAGTTCCATGCTGGCCTGGAGTACGAGCCGGGGAGCCGCGGACAAATCGCGGGATCCGCCGGAGGTCGCCCACCTGCAAGGCGAGAGCCATTCCAATGACGAGGCCAGCGACAGTGACGCCAAAGGCGCGCTGCTCGCGGGCGCCGCCGCCCTGGCTCGAAGACGACACGCCGTAAAATACAAGAGAAAGTCTAAAGTAGTCTTCAGAGTATCAAGGTTTGTTACATGTCTGTCACCTAACATATGACATACACTTTATAGTTTAGCACACTATTATACTGTTATTACATACTCGTAGTAACATTGAATAGATTCGCACAAACACAGTAAATGCACTTTAATTTTTTCTTAAGCGGAATTCACTTCTCGCTCCATTTAAATAGCTATTTAAACTTAACGATCCCAGCAGTTCGGTGTTCGACTTCTAATTGGAATTCATTCGAACGTTATTGTTAGACAATTTGGGTCATCGATGAATAGACTACAGCGCCACTACACGGGGGTAATTTTTAAAATTTTATCTACTGAAACTGGTTGGATGAGTTTAGCTTTTTTATTATTATATGTATTATACTTTTATCATTATTTATAGCTTAATTTATAACCACCCGAAAGGAATGACTGCCTCATTGGTCGAGTGGTTGACGGCGCCGACTGCCTATCGGGAGGTCCTGTGTTCAAATCACTATTGGATTATTGTAATTTAGAATTTTTGGTAGTGACTCCCAGTCTGGATCTGTACCCGGTGTATGGCAATAGACTCACAAGCTATTCCGTGGTACGTAAACGTAACTAGTGAAACGTGGGCGTCTACAACACTTATCTGCCTACCCCTTCGGGGATTTCAGGTGTGATGTTACGTTTTTTATGTTCACGTTTTTTCCGACTGGAATGATATAATATAAATCCTTAAATTAAATTATTTATTTAAGGAATGAGAAAAACAAAATTTCAGTCTCATCGTTGGCCCTATACTAAAATACCTTTTATTGAGGATGGCTACCGACTGTCATTATTATACTCGTAATACACTTACATAGCTAGATATAAAAATGTATTCTTTGAGAATAAAACACTTAATTTTCTTCATCTATAAAACTGGGAGAAGGATAATTTGCTCGATTTTGAATAAAAATAATCGAGGTAACAAAAAGAAACTTTATCCGCAAGTGGATATCGTTTTAATCTCATTGTACCTATTTATGTCGACTGGCGGTTTCATTCTTCAAAGGCAGCATTTAATTTAATTTCGTTTAGTAGGTACTTGCGTCTATATTTGTCCACAATATTATGGTATAATTAGATAGATACATGGAATAAGTAACACATCTCATAGGATTGCGTTTTTTGTAAAGATGTAATGAACTAAAAGACTGCGAGCGCGGCAGGCAGTGACTTATTAACATTCCCAGTGCGTACCGTGTGCATCCAGTTCTACGTATGGCAGGGCATCACAAAGCGGGGGATACAGTCACATGGGGGCGTCGCTCGCAATCCCGCACTATCATGTGTTTGTATTGTTTATATTTTTGCTTTGTTCATTATTGAAGGAACAGCATTCCGTTACGAATTTGTGTATTTATTCTATTTTTTTCAATTCAAGTATAGCAGGAAAATGGAGTTAATAGTAAGCTTCGAGTGTATTTATTACACGTAAGTCACATTTACCCGTGACTTTGAAGTTTTATGATTTTTTTTGCAAAAACAATGTCTTATGTCTAGAAAGTCAACAAAGTCTTATGTCTAGAATGCAATATTTTGTTTGATACAATGCAATGTCATTTTCGTAAAAGAAATTTTATGTTTGATTTAATTTAATAGTTAAATGACGCTAAAAACTATTTATGGTACTATCCATGGCGTTCGTAATATTATTCCTCTCTTCCTTGTCATATTTTGTTTGAATTTTGGACATTATACGTAATACATCAATATCTAGGAGCTTACATTACATTAATAAAATTACCGCAAGCATTTCCTGGTCAATATCAGAATACAAATTGATTATACTTATTTTGGGAAAGAAAACGTACGCACTGTACTCGTATAAGTAAACGAATAAAATAGCCTATGGATCCTTAATCACATCCTCGCGTCGCTTGCCGCCTGTGTAAATACAAAAAGGTTATTTGCTGTTTGTTTGTTCATATTCGCTTAAATGAAAGGCGTAAATGTTAAAGACCTCTGACCCAGAGGTAATATCAGTACTTACTGCGGACTTTGAATACAAACCCATTATGCACGCTACGACGACACTCTAAGCGTCTCTCAACCAAATTAATACATTATATTTGATGTGTGTAGCTAGAGACATATAGCTACGAGTATGTACATTTCATATTTCTGACAGATTGCCGTCTGAAACTTGACTCGATTAATAATACAGTGAATCCCCAACTGTAACATCTACTGCATTCGTAAACAAACCGACACGATACTAACTAGAATAAGGGCTATAGCAGACGTTGAGTTGACAGTATCGAAGAATATAAAACATTCATGATATAATGTGTAAATGTCTTATCTAGAAGTGAACAGTGTGTGAAACAGTGTCTTGGATAAAAGAAAATGTACTATAACGTGTACTGACGTTTATAATATTACAACTAAGCGCTGTACGCACCACGTACTGTCAGGAATACCACGAGGAGGGTTTGGTAAGAGGATTTAAGCGCTAAAACTCTTAAAGTGGATTTTACAGGCGAAGAATTTCACACTGCTCATCGGCTGGTATCTACCCGTGTAATTGTGGTTGAGATGTGTTTCTTGCGAATACCATTGCGCCAGTCTTCTTACAGTGTTTCAGAAGTTTTTTTCCCTAACAATTCCATATTGGTGTTTTTACGATTTAACACTGTCAAAATATTTTATGGGCTTTTTACTTCATTCATGAATTTTACTGTAAATACTAAACATACGTCTGATAATATTCCAATATGTGTTTTACAAAACACATAACACAAAACATGAATATGTTTTGGAATTTTTACTTTACTCATTGGTTATATTCTAAGTTTTAAACATACATCTATAAATCTTCCAATGTTTTATGAAAGTAATATGTCGGGTTAAGTATAGTGTTATCAACTCTGCAACATCGCCTCTTAAAAAGTTAAGTGGCAGGGTTGACTTCGTTCGAGTTGGTTTCGTGTCAATATTGTACAGTTAACCGTAGTGTCTTAGGCACGTTCATAGTTCTAAATAGCAACATAAATACAACGTATTCATTACACCAGAATACTCTTTATCCAATTTATATATCGCATCATATATATATGTCGCAGGCATACCTAGTTATGTTAATAAATTCCATTTATTTATCTACCTCACTAGGTAGCGGCATCCGTTCTTTGAATTGACTATGTATAATTGAAGTATGTATACATTTTTCACAGATAATTTTGATTAAGAAAAATATAACCGTCTTTTTTGACACACAAATAAATTATGATTATCAGTCTAAATATATCATTGCGCAGTCAGTTTTGAACACATTTTGTGATTGTTTCTGCAAAGATTAATATTCTAGAACATAAGCGGAGTAGGTAAAAACGAATTGATGTCGATAAATGAATCATGTCTAAGTAATATTGGACACTGTGTGGTATAATGCGGTAGGCCGACAGTCCCACTAAGGGGTTACACATCAAGTTTTATCAGATTGTCATATGAGAATAATGCCAGAGAACGTTGAATGAACAGACTCTCATGATGTACTTAGGCTTAAATCAAGGATGTTTTTCGCAATGATCCGACCCATGTATGTATTTAATCATAATATATAAATACACAAGAGAAATTTAATAACAAAATAGATCTGTATAATTTGGTTAGGTTTAATAAGGACATGATATATCTAACCATCCGGTATTGAAAATTCTTTGCTAAGTATAGTCGGTAGTCTGCGACAATAACTCGCCAAGAACAATGGCCAATTGGCAGAGTAAAATCACCAAGGATCAGACCCCTTGAGACTGCCTGGGGGGAGCAGGGATCGCTTGAGTTCCGCAATCCTGACGCAAGAGTCGGTAACGTCGTACATTAAATGTTATCCTATGCAAACAGTTCAGTAGTCTGTGATAAATGTGATTGTATAATTAATATGCATTTTTTAGTATTTTCGTTCGAATGGCTTTTTGAAATTAATCAATTAGTTGTCTAATAATAATGTGATTCCACTGAAAAGTAAATGAATTTTTTACACCCAATTAAGATTGAATTAACACGTAAATAAATGTAAATTATAAATACAAACGAACCTTAATTATAACAATATTGTAAACGACTTCAGATTTGTTTGGACAATAACATTATTACACGTTCGCCGATTGTGAACCGGGCGGATTAAAAAATTATACACAGTTAAAACGCGACCCTATGCTATTTTACACTTGATCACGAAAATTGGTAAACATTAATAAAATGTCATTACATATTTGATCCATATAAATTAAATTTGCCTTTTCTCCTTCATATATTAGGAGCTAATAATTGAACTAGGACAATGTATTTCGGAGTCCGTTCCTTTACAAACATACATATGCATGTATATGTATTAGGTGACTTAACAGCAACGTATTCTCTCAAAAAGATAAGTAATTAACAAAATCTTAGGGGGCCGAAGAGTTCAAATCATGCATTAAATGCTCATGATCTGTTACGACATTAATAGTAAATATTTTTTTTTTCATTCATATATACATGCTAACAGTTTCTAAATTCCAAAATTTACCCGTAATATATATAAAATTTTATTTGAAAATAGTATATATTTATTTTGTACTATAAAAGTACTTAAGGATATTAATCTTATAAATTAATTAACATGGTGGATTGCAATCTACTTAAAACATGTCGATCGATTTTATAAATTTATTAACATAATTCATTGTAATCTTCTTAAAACATGTTGTTCGATCTTACAAATTTATTATCATAATAGATTACAATGCACACAAAACATGCCTATTAAAAGTAATGGACCTCATGTTAATTTTCCAACATAAATTTTCCAACCTTGAAATCTGATGGCCGCTGTTGCGAGTTTGGTTTCCGTAAATCCCGTCGCATTGACACTAAATTTACCGAAATATTCATAAACAACGACGAAATAATAGGCCGGTTAAATAATTGGGAATATTACCATGAATTGCTCATTTTAATGTTAATACGCGTTTATCATGGAAATTAATCGTTGCGTTACAATTTATTTTATTACAAAGGACTGATTGTCTCATATAAAATGAGGTTAATTAAAAATGCCGCAGAACTAACCGATTGAAATTCACACATATTTTAAACACGTATAAAGGTAATTAAAATGCGAATACTAGATTTCCATATTAATGATCAACAAATCGTTTGCAGTGTCTAAAGAACACATTATCATAGTGTTATATTATTTCTCTTTTTTTCCCATGATAAGCTAGGCTTTGGCTGTGCTGATGGAAAGTACACATGCGAAAGTACACATGAATCACGCATGCTTAGGAAAACCCTTTTCACTTTTGCTTTTAAGAATCGTTCTCTACATGTATTCGGAAAAACATGCTGGCAGAGTAATCCACTCTTTGACGGTCTAAATAAGCGACGTAAAAACCAATCGTTTCATTTTGGCAATTGGAAAATCTACTAGATGAGAATGGTTTTCTAACATGCGTCTAGATATTCGGTACCTATATGAAAGGGGCTGGAGGAATTGAATCGTGTAGTCCCTGAGCGCGTTCTCCAAAATATATTCTATAAAATACTGTCAGACGAGCTACACAATGACGGTAACTAAGGCATTATAGTCGTCTCTTAGTGGGCAGCTCACCATCATTGAAAATGCGTCTGGCACGTTTCTGAATCGAGTTAAAAACAGCAAATGCATACAGCATCTGAAAAATTAATGTACAATCCTTTTGATCTATCTAATGCTTTCACTTTGATTAGGCATTTTTGTACGTACAAAGATTTTTTTAGACTTCCATATGCAAACAGCTAAACTGTAACAAGACTAGCGTAAGTTTGTCTACACAATACACAAAATACTGCATTAATATAGATTTTCTTAATATTTTGGATTTTATTTAATAAAGAAATCCGCGAAATCATGGCTGCAATACACAAGCGAAGAGCCAACAATGATAGGATATTCTGTGTTTTATTATTGTGTTCATATGTAAATCGTTTACATTTATTTGTTATATCGAGTACCTATAAGTAATGGTGCCAAAATATTTTTATGCAAATCCCTTATAAGTTAGATATTGTGTCTGTTAGTTGTAGATCTATTTAAGGACCGAATATTTGATAAAATCTATAAAAACTTATTATTTCTTCATGTAACCCGTAACTTGGTGAGCAATCGTTTTATGTTTGTAAATAAATTAGTTTAAGACAAACACTAATTATTCCGGTCTCGTCAATGTTTTTACTTGTAGTAGTATTTATTGATTTTCAATGTAGTGTATTTCACATGATGTATTTCCTTTAAAATTAATTATCGTGATTCACGATTCACCCTGTTTCAAAAAAATATGGAATAAATCGAAACAAATATATTCCTTTGCCTGCTTCATGGCTATAAGCATCTCGTGACATTTGTTGAAACTAAAAACTTGAATAAAGTCTAAAATTATCTTTAAAATTGGTAACTATATTACTAAATAAACCCTACTATTATTCTGTTCCTAGTACCTTGCATTTATCTCACTCTCTTGAAATGGAGTGTTCTCGAAGTTTTTCTTCTACCGCGTGTGACCTGCACACAAACCTATTTTTTAATTCCATATCTTTAAGTTACCGAATTATTTTCTTACTACATAACGTTTAGCTTTAACACATATATACATATGTACATGCATTTACATAATATTACAATATGAAAATAAAAGCGGAAGTAATAAATCACGTTCAATGGGTAGAGCCGCGTATTAGGAAAACAAGCGTAGCGGCATAGACCAAAAGTGTGTCCGTACATGAATAATTATGAAAATTAAATGCGGTCAGATTGCCTTAATTAAGTGAACACAAATGGTGTACATATTTGCAAAATGATCACCGCAGATCATTACATATAATCATATGAATAATATAGCCAATGTGCCTATTAATTAACTGATAAGTAGAACGTAGTAGTATGTACGCTAAAATGTAGTTTACCTGTAAATCTACAAAATAATATGCAAAACACGAAGTATGTAAGTCTCACAAATATTACATTTAAACTAACAGAGTTTAAATTAACCCTAATGTTATCATTACCATCAATCCTTTTAACGTTGAGCAGCGTAACACAGGACTCATATCAAAATGAGGTGCGTTAAGATTTCGTAGGCCTCGGAGAACATTCTGGAAGACTAAAATTTGCAAGTCTCTCGGGCTTTTCTCTTTACCATTACATCAAGTAATATGTAACCTTAAAACGTACATAATCGTGTAAAGAAAGAGTTATCCGGCAGAATTGCAACCCAGGACTCCTGGAGGCTTAAATCTATACCACTAGACTCTCACTGTTTGTTATATCCAAGCCAAATTGATAGCTTAAAAATGAAATAACAATAACAAAAATGAATAAGGGAATTAAAATTTTCAAATCGCACACTTTTTTTTATTTAAACGAACTTGTATCTACTCTAAGCAAACTATGAATACAAAATACTTGTGAAACATCGAGATCGAATTCGCGGAATCCGCAGCTGCTACAACTATTTCCGTTTGAATTTGAATTCAGAAAAAATGTTTCCAACTGTAAGAGGACAAAAATATATTAGATATAATAAGAACATTTTTTTTTATTTTCGATTAATCTAGATACAAGTTATTATTTCTAGCCAATCACGTGAAGAAAACAATCTTCCACGTATTCTGAAGGTCAGTTCGTGGGTCCCAGAATTGCGAGCTTAACAGTGTGGAATATCGGTCAACATGTTGTTCGCGTCATATAATCCTAAACTGTCGCTATTAGTAGTTTACTACCGCGGATATTAAATGAACATTATATGGCCTCTTTTGTTAGATGTACAATTTATTGATTTGTATCTCCGTCCCACTTGACAGTCTATCCCAGATCATTCGACCTGATTTGATGGCGTGTGACGGTTTTATGGACTATAACTTTTTATTAAGTTTTCTCTTAATGTAATGACAGACGTGACAATAACGCTTTTTAGGGATCCTTTTAAGCTTTAACTGTTTTAACGCTCGTCTTTATTCGTCATACACTCGCTAACATTTCGCAATAACCCGGGCTCAATTTAACGGCGCCGCTTGTAATGGGTATTTTGTAAATATTATTCTCTGATCATGGCAGTACGATTGACTGATATAAATCATTTATCCGTAAACTTTTGTTGAAGACCATAAAAAAGTTACGCATAAATTATAATTTAGTAATATGATAATGTTGTGTTTTTAAAGAGATTTAATAATAATAATCGACCCATTATAATTCCACTGTCGGAATACGGGTCTCCTCTCATATTGAGAGGGTTAAGGCCATAGTCTGCCACGCTGGCCAAGTGCG
>DWMG01000832.1:0-17304 GCA_018244855.1 Elbella merops
GACCTTATAAACGATAATACGTTACAGACGAATAGAAGTTCAGTTGTTTTTAAAGTGACATATATTATAAGATGATATTAATCATCCATCTGAACTGAAGGTACACAATCTAAGGATGCATCAAGTCCTATCAGATCGCGCAAAGAAAATCCTTTCTCACTTATCCAACATTCATGTTGAACATTACACATTTTATTCAGCAAGAAACTAGAACTGGCTTATGAAGAGTTACAAGTTTATCCTCGAGGCAGCCGTCACGTCAAACTAATTTCAGGTTGATATTCCGTTCTACTTCAACAAGACTTGAAGTATTTGTATACTGCTGTGACCTTTGGAATAAATAATTAATTTACATACAGAAATGAACGTTGTACTTTTTATAATATTAAATACTTAAAAATAAATTCCACAAAGCCGCAATTTAAAAAATCTTTTCAGATTTAATAAAACGGCTTACGCACCTGTTGTTTTTTATGATTTCCAATTAAAAGCGAATTAATTGAGAAAGGTTTCCCGAGAGCAATTAAAATAGAATCAAGCTGCAGGGTTTGCGGTAAGACCGTCTGTTTACTCTAGCTACAGGGAAATTACATTAGTGCTGGGGAACTTATAATTAAAAAAATCTTAATTTCCCTGCCACACAAGTTTCCTACGCTCGTTCGGCTAAACAACTTAAAAATCTCGGAATATATGCGTTTGTACATCATATTGCTTTATTTTTCACTTCATAATGTAGTCTTTGTATAATTAGAACGTTTCTTAATGTAAATCAATAAAAGTTTTTAAAAGCTACAAATTAGTAATAATTGTTAGAACCTAATTGTTTTTGTTGTTGTTGTAATTAGTTAGTAAAACTATTACAGCGTAATATCCGTGCTCAGAATTGATTGAAGATTGCAAGCAATCTAAATTGACTCAATATTTTTGCTTCAATACAGAAGATTTACATATATTAGAAAGTCGTAAAACGGGTTGATGATGAACGGTTTAAAATTGTCAAATGAAACAAATACTATATTTGTACATCCCTAACAAATAAAGTAGATAAAACTATAACTAAAAATATAGCTACAAATGTACCTAAAACTTATTCACATAAATGACAAAAACCACAGGCAAAAAACAGCACAATACACGTTTTCGATTTTCGCAAAATAACGCCTGATCCAACAAACTGTTCCTCGGCTCCCGAGGGACTATTTGCTGTTCGAATTTCGAAGGGGCCCTCCCAATCGACGGTTAGTTGCAACAGCTCAGAGTCCGTATACTTACATTGTTTATTGGCACCATTTTTTCGAAGCCGGAAAACACTTTAATCGCAACGGCCTCACGCTATTTGATTGCTCATTTATATCGGTAAAGGAGGCATTTTCTTTCAAGCTTTAATCGAAAAATATTTATCCCGCTACTAGGCTGGGCGAACATTTCGAAATTTGTACCGAATATTGTTTTATGTGTGTTGTTTTTTGTAGACGACAATGGAGGAAATAAATAGGAGAGTCTAAAATAAGATAAAACTGGACGAATAAGAGATATGTTTTTCTTCGCTGAAAAGTATGTTATACCTACCATAAAAATCTAGATTAGTTTATAAAGGCAGAAGTACATGCCGACATTTGAACACTAGACAAGCCAGTGAGATACAGAAATGTAAAGCATTAAGGTACACTTTTGTGATTTAAAATTAGTTAAAAATGATTCTTTCTTATATAATCATAATACAACAGTGTAAAGAACAGTAGACCTCGGTTGTAGGCTTCTATCATAGATGAGAAGAGTCTTAATGTCATGATGACGCTTACGATCTACGTCCAGAAAAGAGAAGAACAAAATTAAAAGAACAAGACCAAAACTGTTGGAGCAAGGCAGAAAATGATTTTTTACGGACATCTAATAATTACTTTTATTGAAATCTCAAAACAGATTACATAAGAGTATTAAGTTATATATTTCTATACTTTGAGGCAAAAGTGACCCGAAGTCGAAAAGTTACCAACATTTAAGCGTACACCGATAACTTTATCGGGCGGTTCGAAAATCTATCCAGAAACGAGAGACGAAGTTTTATTTTTTACCATCTCCCTGCGCGATACCGGACATCTCGGAACTTTCTAACTGATACCAATTTAAACTAAAAGGTCGGTCGTCGCGGCAAATTGTTGTTTAACGAACTTCATCTATATTAAGATTGAATATCGGTTCTGGAGATTGGAATATCATTAGAACAGTAAAATTATCAGAATTTGTACTATGTTAACTTGCCAACGTATAAGGTATAGAAATCGCTGAATGTATACATATTTTACGTCAGGAAGATTGTATATTAAAACACAGAAAACAAACACCGGGAATCGAACCTACAACCCTTTCGCTCAGCAAAATCTAACCCGCTGGACAGGTCCAGACCACTCATCTGTATAAACATTAAATTACAACAGACATCACTATACATTAATCATGAACGTAATGGCTCATGCCTCATTCTACTTACTGCTACATTTGTCTCATATAATGATACTATACATCGAAGCGCTTGGAGCTCTGAAACGTATATAGATTGCAAACAATCTGTGATGTTATGTAACCACGCTGTTCTGCAGTCGGGGTGTGGTGTGTTCAGGGAGAGTACAAAGTGAAACTTTAAATTAGTCCCAAAAAAGCACATTTTTGTTACTAAGCATAAGACATCACGATGTTGTCAAGTCGCTGCCTCACTGGAATGCAAACCAGCACTCAAAGGTGAGAACAATACATTCGATGAACTTTGTAGTCAGCACATCACAGGAGCATAAAATCGTGTAGAAAGTCGTGCTTGCCATCATCATCATCATCAACCCACTGCTGGACGTAACGCTCACCCCATCTAACATAAAAACCGTATCTCAGAGAAAAAATTCTACACAAAACGCAACGTATTATTCACTTACCTCAAATTATCTTCGAGAAGATTCATTTTACACGCGAACATTACATTGTAGACGGTATATAATTCTCTCTTCATAGTCATACGTACGCACAAATATTCATATAGATGTTAAATAGTAATATTAATATATGATAATGAATTCGCAGACACGCTACTCATAAACGCCTGTCTCACTATCGCAAGATAGAGCAATCAAATTATGAACTAAACTCTGCAGTATTCCGAGATAATGAAGCGATGTATTGATTGAGGAGAGCGACATTAATGCTACGAAGGCGAGATCACGTGACGAACTATTTTCTACGAACGTAGTAAATATGTATGGTAAGTTAGATTTAATTATAAATCTATGCACAACAATACTAGAGTAAAAGTAACTTTGATGAAAATCTATATTGAGTGATAAGGCTTAACTATTTTAGAAGTGTTTTGTATATTAGAGTTTTCTATGAAAATTCACAAAGAGCTATAGAACAGGGTCTGTTGATTGTTTCAATATTTGCCACTCAGTACTCCTTGTCTACACAGTAAGCGACCTGGTGTGAGGGTATAATAATAATAAAATAGCAGTGATTAGGATTAAATACATATAATCATTAGTGCGATCTATAATTTAAATAACACCTTCATATTAGATTTAACGATTGATTTAACGATTGATCTTGGCAAAAGTTGGTATTCTTATATTGCCTAGTTATGAAAGATACACATCTTCCGCGCCCGCATACCTACTCGTATGTAGAGTCGTAAGAAGACTGTAGGAAAATTCAAAATTGGTATTGGCATTCGGAAGAGCATCGGTTCGCTTGCAAGGCGATCGCAAATTTATCTAAATTTACTTACACACCGCGCCAACCGTGAAATCCATTTCCTTAGCGATATTTCCCGTTCAAAACCATCCGCTTCTATATAGATAATAAAATTCAATAGTTCTAGCCTTCTTTTAGTTCACTATAAAGCAATCGAAAATTAAAGAATAGAGTAAAATTATAACACATGTGATTAAATAGATATTAGTCTCGAACAGGTGTGACTATTTTAATTACTGTAGAAGAGGCAAAAGAAGTCTGCCATTAGTGTAACCTGTAGAAATCCTTATCCTCTGCTTACCCCTAAGGGAAATAAGCGTGACAATATGTATATATGTGTATATATTGCTAAATATTTGAGATCCTATTATAACTGTGGTCTAAATTTTCTGAAAAGTGAAAACCTTCAGTCGTATACGCATTAATCTTAGTTATCAAATATATTAATTAATTTGTACCTAACTAACTATCTATTTTAATAAATGTAATTCCACGCGTATAATAACGTTATAACTATATAACAGCATTCCCAAGTTGATGTCGGGCGGGTGACGACACACTGCAAAATGAATATTGAATTTAAAAAAATACTAAATATCGTGGGACATATGTCTCTGTTCCCAATATAAGCATAGCCTATTCTATGGTAACCAGACAGCTGAAAAACATTATGTACATATAAATATATACTAGAGTACACAGACTTTTGATACACTTAGACACAGAACAAATAATTATGCTTATCAAACAAATACTTGCTCCGCATGTTAATCGAACCAAAAACCCCCGGCCCAGCAGTTCCGGTCACAAACTACTGGACCTATAGGTCAGTCAATCTCAGATGTAATATAAACAGGAGTAGTGACGAATACTTTATACTGACTCAAAATATTTAATACCATCTACACGCAAATTAAAATGAGTAAATCTATTATCAATTTTTTTTTCAAATTTTGAAAAACTTCGCAAATATTACTGTGTGTGAACTTTTTTCAAAACCGTCCAATCGAAATATTTTTAGAGAAGAAAAATGGCCTAACAGTAAAGGTTCATGACTCAGCGTTTTATACAAAATTGTGAAGTATCTACCAATCATTTGAAGAACGTTATTACTCACTTCATAAATTATGCCGCACGTCATTAGACCATCCAATGACGCCGGTGGCAATTTTAGGCTTTTCCATAAACCATTCAATTCTACCGGACGTGGCACTCTGAAATTGTGATATTTCGTACAACAAAAGATAAACCAATAAATCGAACACCTAAGTAATTAACCCTAACAAATTAATAACATATTTACTGTATTCTTCGACGTCACAACGAAGAATCTAGAACATTCTATATTTACCAACAGTTTACAAGCAAAAGCCTTACGAATTGTTATTGATTGTATAAGAATGTGGACAATAGATTTTTTGTAATTTAATGTTTTGTAATGTAATAACATGTACTCGTAATAATAATATTACTAAAAAGGTATTCTTAATTCAGTTAAAAAAGAAGCAGTTTACAATACTAAGAACTTTAACATTACTATTATTAAAATCAATTTTCAATTACCAAATGTCAACCCTAAAAACCAGGGTTGCTCGCTTAGTTATAGATTAAAAGGATCAAATCATAACCTGCAAGGATATTCCACAAGCGCGGAACATGAAAGGGTTCATTTAGGATCAAAAGGGATTAAAGTAAAAACCACAAACGTGAAGAGAAATTTAAAGGTACTTCTGATGTCGTTCTATTAATTTACAATATCTTGTTTTCGAGGAACAGGGACGGTAAACCGAAGAAAAATCATGCATCAAATGTTTTTTATCTGTGATTTTTGGAAAGTCAAAAAATATGGTCAGAATACTACCTGATGTAGTAGGTTTACGAAGTTTTCGAAACTGCCACGAGTATATAAAAATAGTGATAAATGTACCTGTCTGTAAGGATAAAGAAATGCATTCGGTAGCTTCTCCCTACCCCGTATGGGACCAGGCGAGATGATATGGTATGAAAATAATAATTATTCTATATAAAGAAAAATTAAAATGTTACTTAACTAATGTCAAACCTAATCATAAAAACAGAGCGGCAAGCACTGAGGTTATAACAGTCAAATCCTTGTTCTATTACGGGAATTAAAAGTTCTGAGCCAATTATTTCGTGAGAGCCACTACAAGGAAGTGGGTCACTGGGTTGTTGGAATGAAATATATTCGGTAAATGATTCTTCCATTTAACGCACAAGTTTTAATGGATGCGTGACTTGCGCACGCCAATGATATTTGTGTATATTTTGTTTGCATTAAAGGTATGATATGATATGATTCCATTTCTAAGAGAATAATAATAACTAGAATGCTCTACTCATACAGACGTACTAACATCAGGATTCAATTTTTTCGTGTCATCAGAGGCTGAGTCATCCCCTATTACCCATGCTTAGTTTGTAAGGTGTAAATTGTTTGGTTTTTTAAGTAGCAATAAATATTGTAGGCCTCTCCAATTATTATTATTATTATTCGTTAATAATACTGACGCACACGCCTATACTCAGTGCTATAAGCGTTAAAGTGATTATAAAGTTAGAAAAATATATCTGCAACCAGTTGAACAATAAAATATCAATAACTGCAAATTAGTATTTACACTCTACCTCTCTTGTAATGACCTGGCTTGATGACACACTGATACGACACTGATCGTAGTAATCAGTTCGTTTTCATCACATTCGTTTTTCTTACATTTCATGAAGCACTCGTCAGCACATCATTTCTCATTATCCCTGTGATATTTTCGTGGTGATAACGACACGAGCTATTATAACGAGATGAGACCATTTAGGGAGACGTTTATATGTATTTTTATCACATTCCACGTAGCTCGAGGTAAACAGGAAAAAGGTATGATCACAGGCAATGGGATTCGCAGGCAGTTACGGGTTGAGCCATTATGGGGATGGTGTACGTGAGCTCATAACCATGAAAGGCCGGACAGAATAATCGGCTAATTTCAATGTAGCTTTACAGTAAGTGTACCTAGTGCCTAAGATATTGTGAGCACATTGTTGTATTGAACGATAATAAAAAGCAGAAAGAATTATATAAAGACGCTCAACCGCAGGACAGAGAGGATTACAATATAAACATAGCTTACATTTATTATACATACATATATTTCATTTCTCAACAATACTCGACTATAATCCTTGATAATATATCAACTTATTAACATTGTGATAGAATATAAGGAATAAATTAAATAAACTCAATTATGAATTGTAAATTTGATTAAAATTAATTTTAATCTTATGCAAATGTATGTACGTGATTTAGCGTAAGTTCGACTCAGTTGAGAGAAGAGCAGGTAAATGAATATGAATAAGCAATTGAAGCTGACAAAATTTCAATCATTCATGCACTCAGTCGTAGTTCTTTTAGGGCTAAATTATGAGAAAAAAGTAATTTTCCACAAAACGACCGGCTGCAAATTGTTCAGCTCTGCGGTTCTCAGAGGGGGAAATTGCTACTACTTTCCTTAATTACTACGTTTGATGTACTTGGAACACACTAAGGGTTTTCGTGGAGGTTTCTAGAATTTTCTAGTTCTCTCTTTTGTAATCAACTCCGTTTGATTTTACCTGTCTTGGTAATGAATCCGATCGGATGCGGAAGCACACCTTAATGGGCCTTTGTACGAATATGTCCAGGAAAAGATTGATGTGGGCTAAAAGTGATGATGATAATGATGAAAATTTTGAGAAACTGCACAATTTTGTTTACGCTAAAGAAAGCAAAGACGTACATATATTATAATAATATTACATAGTCACACCAAATCCCTTACGGAGTACGCAAAAAGCACCAAGAGCGAAATAAAACTATTCTGAGAGACCTGACGTGGTTCTGCTACATTCATCTCTCTTACTTTCTTCAAACACGCACTCCCGTTTCGGAGACTATGTTACACCTATTTGTTACAATTCGTTCTTTAAAACTGTATCTGTTGTATAATCGCAAAGAGTCATTATGGATCGCTAATCCATTGAGAACCTTAAAAAAATACTTTATTGATTTCTAAACTGAGCTCGAAAATACTTTACGTAACAATTTTTGACTGATAATCGCCATTTTCCAAAAATACATAAACTTAGATAAGTAATTTAACTTTTAGCAATACATTCTTCGAGATTACTTTCTTAAAATAAGCGTACGTGCTACAAATATCACTAAAGTCCTTAACCTAACGCGATTTCAATCGCCGATACCCTCAATCATATCCATTCAAATGTGTATCGACATGAAACAGTTAGGCAGCGATGTATGCACATTAATTTGCATACAAACTATCAACACAGCGATACTGCCATTACCGTTGTTTGCACGCAACGATTTCATAGTTTAGGATCACTGCACACGTTCGACAATTACTAGAATTGAGCTATTATATCGGTGTATAGGTAGGTTTACTTATTCCAACATCGTCATCATTGTGTTCACTGTTAAATCCAAACTATGAGACATTGATTAAATGCCGCTGCGCATTCACGCCTGATCACTGTAAAGATCTCTAAGGTTATCTGGCAATAATAATTCATTACAATGATAACATTTTAATCTTTAAAACGCACGTATTTTTTAAACAAATAAGTGACCCTATCGTACGTTTGTGACCTTAGGACCCCTGGAGTACGAAGTTGAATTCTAATCCACTATCCTGTGTCTGTTATTAAATTAGTACTTTTATATTTTATTACATCCAGCATCAAGTGGAACCATTTATAATTCATTTAGACGCTAACCCGCGCGTTTCAAACGCGTTTTATCACTGTACATAAGGTTATTCAAATTTTATCAATTCAGGGGGCTTTATGGCTTCTTACTACATATATCACTTTTATCTGAAACATATATTTTTTATTTATTATAAGGAATGTGCCTTTGCAGTGATTCACAGAGCAATTTTAATATCAAACATTAAATTATAAAGTAGCGTAGAACGCCCTCCAACTGGGTGGAGTGATGATATAAGCAAAACGACTGGCAGTGGTTGGATGCGAAGAGCTGAAAATCGAGCTCAGTGACGTGCCATCGGAGAGGCCTTTGTCCAGCAGTAAACGGGAGTAGGCTGATGATGATGATGATGATTAAACATTAAATAAAGTTGCTTCAAAAACCGATGTGAAATTTTATTGAATAATCTAGAAAACACAGGTCAATAATATATGAAAGTAAAGTAAAAGTTCCTGCGCCCCACCTTACGAATATTTTATTAACATCATCTATGTATATATAGAAGCAAAATCAATTACTTCAAAGCTCAATTAGTATCATTAATTACGGTATATTCGAAGTCGGATATTAAAGTTCTACTAACTTTCTTGCGAAAGTAAGAAACCACTTGGTACAGGGAGTTTTAAGAGTTCTAAGACATTATTCGAGAACTATTCTGCCACTTCACTCGCTGAATTAAATGCATTAATTCGTTCTAATTATAAAACAATAATGGAGCCATTGCTGACTATCGGCAGAAGATGTTACTGATGTACAATGTTGAACTTTTAATACATTAACTATAACGAACGTAGGTACGATATTTTCGTACTAAACTTTTACTATTACGTAGCTTCTAATATAATTACAGGTACGAAAGTAATAGGGTTCAGTTAAATAAAACTATCAATACATGTTTAACATGTTGTGTATGCGTGAGTGCGAGCGTGCATGTGTGTGCGTGCGTGTGTGCGTGCGAGCGTGCATGTAGGTACGTGCGTGTGTGCGTGCGTGCGTGCATGTGTGTGCGTGCATGCGCGTATGTGTGATCCAGGTATACATGTAAATCCTTAAATATACTTATGTGCATATGTAGGTATATACAAATATACCCTCAAAACACACACACACACACACACAGAACATGTCCTGAAATGTTTCAACCGCAGGATATTTGTGAATTGAAGCGTGATTTTTTAAAATCGTTTTCGGACACAAACACCCGAGCGACAGCGGGACACGCCACCCGAATTTACGATGTTTCGGAAACCGGCACCACTAAAATTGATAACCCGAAAATACGAACATCCGAAAACTTGCACGATGTACTGTGCAACCATTTCGTTTACATCGACATGTCATTTTATTCATGTGGAGACTCATACACGCTTCAAATTTGATAGGACCGTTTACAACAAACAATTAATTGTATGTACACTGAAGACTTTATTTTGACTTTAATCGCTTAAAATACATTAATCTTTATCGAACAATACGAGTACTTCTACTCGGCACAGTCAGACTGATTATTAAACAATGTCTAGCGCTTCAATCCATTTCCATCAACTGCTGGGAACAGGCCTCTGAAAAAGCACGCAATTAAGCTCAGTACTCAGCTCTTCGAATTCAGTCACTTTGCATATATCATCACTCCACCTAGTTGACGTGCATCCTATGCTTCATTTGCTAACTCGTGATCTCCATTCTCATAAACAGTATATGCATATACAAAAACAAGAATAAACTTTGTTGTAACAACGCAGCAACCGCAAATAGAGGCAACTAAAACAGGTTATCTTGAAAACACCTACCTAATGCTAGGGAAATACAGCTCCGATTGTGATATTTACCCATACAGTTATCGTTGTAGTGGTATGTGTGACAATAGAACTAAAACATATTATCTTAAAAAACTTGTACCTAATACTAGGGTCATACAGCTCTGATTGTGATATACGGTTATCGTTGTACTCGTATGTGTCGCTACACGCCGCTGTTACAACACGCGTGAGTATATGTGACAATTATTATTATTCGTGATTACGACCTATATGTCACCGCACCCAACGCCCGTGTTACACGCCCACGCATTTATCCACATTAAAACGATTACATCCCCTTGTTTTTACCACCGCCTTGTAAAATTATCATTTTATTCACATGCTCAACTTCCTGTCTCTGCCTCCGGTTTACTTGCCACCAAAAAACAAAAGAAAACCTGCATACAATACTGCGTCTATTGAGTGTTATATTTCCTTTTCCTGTGCATTTCTATCTGAGCTGTGAAGGATACATCTCCATGTTGCTCTGGTGAGTCTACAGAATATTGGTGACTTATGAAATAAAAAACAAAGTAAAAATAAACAAAATAATTACGAAAACAACGATGTGCGCTTTCATCTGTAGTAAATCACAATATCGGATTTAAGCTAATCGATTGCCAAGAACTCTATCACTGCCCAGTTTCCGAACATTAACTGCACTGGATTCTCTTTATACAGCCTCTCAAGCAATTTCCGTAAAGGAATTAAATCTTCGAACGGCGCTCCCCTGTCCATCGCAGTGGCCGATTGTCTTTCCATGTTGATTTGTACTTTAATAGAATCCATTCTTCTCTGTAATTGGAATTCCTTACAACGATAAAAATACGTTTTTGTCAAGCCAGAATAAGTTGCTCGTACTGTAAAAATCTGCGATATTTTAATACTCCTCTCTTATTAACAGTCTTTTCTTCGTTATACCCCATGTCGTTTTATACGTTTTATATTTGATTTAATGACTATTGCTACAATTCTCATATGTCACGAAGCTGTAGACCACCCGGTAAATCTTAAAACTAAAAAAAATTTTTTTTTTTATTAAACTTCACATACACCGTATATATTTTAAATTTACGAGTATCTATGTACCTTTCCGATCGTCTTACCTTCTTTTCATTCCATATTTCCGTTCTTTATATCCTTGTATCTTTAGGAATATAATTTACACAAATATATGCTCTAGAAATGCAATTGGTGCTTTGTGTTGTTTTACTGGCAGTAGGTTGTGCAAACTTTGAACAGCCAACACTGCGATTTGTATTTAGCTTATATTCCCTATTAGAATTTCAGATATTAAACTTATCTTTGACTGCAGTCCGACTGACTGCCGCCAATAATTCGGAGTCCGAATTGTATTAGGGAGAATATTCGTTTATTCGTTCGTTTGGGTAGCATGACATTCATTCGAAGAGATAGGCTGGAGAGTGTAGTACTCCTATTTCTGAATTTTGTTACACATCCCTTAAAATGGGGAATTAACCTATTGCCATACACTGGAC
The DNA here is from genome assembly GCA_018244855.1 of Elbella merops. Taxonomy (NCBI): domain Eukaryota; kingdom Metazoa; phylum Arthropoda; class Insecta; order Lepidoptera; family Hesperiidae; genus Elbella; species Elbella merops. The sequence goes on from DWMG01000832.1 coordinate 11,817, forward strand.
ACAAATCAACATCCAGAGCTACTACTGAGAATTTCAATCTATAAAAACACAATAATACTTTGCTCGACCCGAGAATCGTATCTAGAACTTCTTTCTTAGCAATAGTACTTGCAATCACTAGACCAACGAGGCAGTTAAGATACAACGGACATACGGAAAACCATCAACTCCTTCATTTATTTATTTGACAGTCTTATTTGAAGATCTTACAACAAGATCTACCATACGAGGATCTAATACACCAGTATTATCGACCCACAAAACCTTTTAGATTTTCTAATTTTAAGCCTCTAGTGATCTTTCGACATGAGGTGGTCTTCATGTTTGTATGGTACTTCTATAACGCATACAAAACAGTTACTATAATAATTATAAAACTTAATATTTTTAAGACAAATTTAAATAACCACAATAAATAAGTTTCTAAAACGTCTCTAAATTCAAATAGAACGTATTTTCAAAGTCAAATTTTAATTTTCCACAATCGCCACTTTTTAAGTTCTTTAAAATCCAAGTGGACCGTATGCACGAAGATCTATTTGCATGAAATGCCAATTTCACAAACCTTTTATCGTATTCATTAGCATGTCGTCTGCAGGTCGTCTGCTAGTGGAATGAGCCGTGGAAACGGAAGATAAAAGAGTTACTCCCAGTTCGTGACAGACAATTTAATTGAAATTTAAATTTACTCTACATTTTTTAACTCGCAATCGGAAAGAGAAACAAAAAATTGTTTTCGATTTGTTTTAGTTTCGATATTAGCGTTTCAATTATTCGATTCTTACGCTTAGTAAGTACTCAAGTGACAATATAAAATAGCATTTAAATTATTTATCCCACTGGACTTTTTGTGTCGGATATATCCCAATTCAATAGCAATTAAATTATTAAGAAAAGCAAGGCATACTGATTAATTCGCTTACACTCATCTCACATACAGGTTTGATAACAGAACACACGGAGAGAAATTTCATCCGCATAGTCAAGACCAAGATTCTTCAAATTGTGTAAGTTATCGCAGTCTCTCCCCAAGATTGCCTTTAAGATGTTGTTTAAAGCTATTTTGTTTCACAATTCTATGAGTATTCACATAAATATTCATAACGTTCTGCTAACACAAGCTCTAATAATTCAGTGTTTGTTGGCAATATTTTTCAGCATTCATCCCACTTGAAGTTCTTTGTGTAATGCAAATCGCCCTCTTCTTAGCGCGAAGAAAATATTTCAACCGGTGTCTTTCTTTATCAGTCGCGGAAATCATCACTCCATCTCCCCAGACCCCTTCCCTCCCCTAAAACTCTCAACCTCGTTCGGTATTACGATGTGGAGCTAATACGAGACGAAAAATTGCAGTCGACCATTTAACTGCAACCTGATTGCATTGCCGAATGATTTATTGAATTTACTCGTAATTAAAGCTTTCAGAAAGTTCGATAACGTTTAAGGACCCGGCTGTATAGTTCTGAACGTAAAAACCATTTAAACGCTTAAAACCTTCCGAGTTTTTCCGATTGCTTTAAGCCGATGGGAAATATACGAACCGTAGTTACCACCCCAATTGTGAAAAGGCTGTTGGGGGGTGGCAATTGCTGGTTTAATTAGCATACCCTGTTTATTATTAAGAAATAAATTATTAAAAACAGTAGATAGATATGAACAAATAATATTTAGCCTATAAAAGACTTAAATAAGCAATACTTTAACAAGCAATTACAATTATATTACATCATTATCAACGCATTTATCGTTCTACTGCTAAAGCTAAATCTAAAGGCTGCTATAGGTTATTGACCTGTGAATAATAGCAGGTAGCATAATGTCAATAATAAATAAAAGAATAAATATGAAAATGGCAAAGAACATAAAAGTGTTTCACATAGGGTGATTAATATCACAGTATAATATATCAATTTTAACACATTGTAAATTTTAGAATAAATATAATTATTAGTAATAAAATACACGAAACTTCTATTTCTACATAACATAACTTGATGTTATCTGAAAATATATATATTTTCTGTTTTAACCATGTACATAAAAACTACCAAACAATCCTAATCTAGCTCGGCGATCCATAAGCCACTCAACAGACGAAATGCCTAATGCAATAAAACTTTATGGCTGTGAGTAGGAAGATTGCAGACACCTCAAAACCATACAATAACGCCTAGAAGCACGATACCTTGTAAAGGGTGATAATCAACAAGCAGATCCAGTAACAGGTTTTCTTTAGAACGCTGTTAATGATGTCCTCAGAATCGTCTCAGCTCATTCAGAGTTACGAGATGTCAGGTCACGAACTCACAAAGCAACGCTTGCCGTTCCGCATTGCGTCCGATTAACGATGTTTCAGCTCCCGCGCTCTCAGTTATCCGATTGTGTTTGTTAAATGTTATTAATGTTAAATGGCGCTATATTATATGGAACTGTATGAGATAAATTGTATGCGTAAATTGTATTGAATTCAATACGTAAATTGACTGCCTCGTTGGTCAAGTGGTTACAAGCGTGACTGCCAATCAGGAGGTCCTGGGTTCAAATCCCGGGTCGGGTACTATTGGATTTTTCTAATTTAGAGTTTCTGGTAGTGACTCGGAGTCTGGATGTATGCCGGTGTATGGCCATAGGCTCACCACCTATTCCATTGTGGGACTTAAACATAACTGGTGAAACGTGGAGGTACTACTAGGTAAACAAGACACAAGTATGCGACGCATTTCGTAGTTGTTGCTAAACGAAATCTAGCGGAGTGAACGGTGAATAAATTTAACGATGCATTTTGCATGTGAATGTGTCAAAAGTGTAATTACGCGGAGTGGCGGTTGCACAAGTGAGACAATTGACGTGCCGGCGCTGAAAGAACGCGAGAGCCTACCCGCGGCTCCCACAGGTGGCGTTGCGAGCGGCACCGTGGCGTTTTAGCTGGTTGAAGAACCTTATAATCACCCACAATCGTCCTCATGATTGTAGGGTGTCCATGGTAGATTTCCTCACGTTACAAAAGGACAAAGAAAATGCAATAATAATAGTTTGACAAACTTACTTTGTTTTGAACTGTGAGCCAAGCGTCGAGGACGGTCATAACTCCTTAACAAGAGAGTATCGCAGAACCCACTGTCGCCCCCACGATGATGGATAACCTATCCATGCGGTATGTTGCTCCGTTAAAAAAGGACTAACGAAATGCGGTAGTAATCGTTTAACAAGCGATCCCTATTCCAAACTGTATGTCGAGCGTCAAGGATAGTCATGGCCTCTTGACATGGTTACCATATTCGTAGGCATAAAAAAACGAACAATATACGGTGCTCATTTAAGCGATTGTTAATAAAGGGCGTATCGTAGTGAAACATCATCTAAACAGTTTATAATTAAAACACTAAAACAAATAAGGTAGTTGATGGTAATACGAGTACCTATATAACTAAAACGCGCCAGACTGTCCGGCGAAGAGTATGGTGCACATGACATCGTTGTTAGTCGGAGCGCCATCAAGCATCTGGTCATTATATGGGTTTATCTCACTTTGACATTTACATATAATTTGTTAAAGTTAACGGAACACTCGACACATTGTTGTTAATTAACGCCCTACAATCAATAACATCAATTAACCGTATTGAAAACGTTATAGAGTAAGATTGCAGGGCCCCAAGACGTTACTTAGTTTTGAAGTATCGAAATTTATAGAATAGATATCTACCACACCATCTTGGCTGCTTGCACCAGCTTGGCTGGGCGGCGCGTTTGGAGTTAGCACAGTATAAATTTAGGGAAAAATATGATTTACTATTGTTCAATACGAAACGCCGATTTATCTATTTACCTTAAAGATTATTTAAGAAATTAGTATTCGATATTGGGAGACCAATCCAAAGAGGCCCTCTTAAGATTGGCCTGGCTGGTCTGATATATACCAGACGCCAAAAATATGTTTGGCCCCTGGTATACTTATACCAGGCCAGGCCAGACGCAATAGAATTTCCGCTATGGATATATGTATGTATGTGTGAGGGCATAATGCGTACGGTTTTAATGGGTTTATTCCATTTAAATTGTATAACATTTTAATGTATTTATTTACTTAATTACATTTCTTGTTAATATTTATATAAATAAGGCACCTATTTTAAATATGGTGGTTGTTAGAAACGATAATTACCTGTAAACAGATTTTCCTATGAGTAAATAAATATGTAGAGTAATTTTAAAATGTTAATACGAACTAAAATTTCCACAGATTTAATTTGAAATCTCTATCAACTTCGTCATCAACCCTTTTATCTTTCCACTGTTGGGCACGGTTCTGCTTTCAGATTAAGCCGAATTAAGGCCATAATCTGCTGCGCAGGCGAAATAGTGGTAGGCAGACTTCATAGGCCTTAGAAAATATTACGAGAAATACGAAAAGACGGACTTGTCCAGATTTGTACCTAGGACCTCCGTAGTAGGAGGCAAAATTGTACACCTAAGCTAGTAGTATACCTCAGTCACTGCTTAATTTTTGAAATAAGCATTTTAACGTAAAAAATTATGATTAAACAGAAATTAAAGCATTTAATTTGTCTCATTTGTTCAAAATAAAAGTTTGCAAGATATCTCGCAGACATTTCTTTTATTATGACAATGATAATTTTGCAGAAGACAAAGGAAAAATTATTTTATCAGACGGTAATATCATCAAACAAAAATTAAGTAAACAAGAACACAAATGACATATTTGAAGTTGTTATCTTAAACACAGGAATTAATAAGTCAGTATAAATTTTCCTTAAATTTGAAATATATTATAAAGAGGTGCCGACGTAAAATGAATTTTCATTATAAAAATTTAAAATGCCATGTTCTTGAACTTCGTTGAATATCTTATGAGCACTGGAAGTTTTTGGATTTAAGCAATCCTCAAGGGGGTTCATGACAATCGAAAAGGTTTCTATTGCTTAACGATTTTTTAAATCTGTACTATTTACCGTACAGATACTAATACCAAAAAGTGTCAGATCATATCGTCAGTCACGTTAGACTTAATTTTCATTTGTGATAAATGATTTAATATTTTGCCGACTAAAAATCATATTAAACAAGATTTGACTTGAAAATAAGATTAGGTTCATTTGGTCAGTAGGGCACACTATGGTCTTAACCAACTTACTCTGGGGGAAGACCCGTGGCCAGCAATGTAACCATAAAAAGGATGAGAAAAACTTATGTCCCCTAATGTTATTATCATTTTCTATCAAGTAAACGAATAGTAATGATAATATTTTTCCCCTGTTTTTCTTTTTGCATCTGCCAGTTTCTTATTTTATTATTGTCCAAAGGCGACGTCGATATAAGCAGTGATAGCCTAGTGATTAAGAATTCAGCCCCTCACTCCGGGGGTGCTGGGTTTAAATCCATGGTGCGCACCTCTTTACAAAAATGCGTTTTAAATTTAAATATCACTTGCTAATGGTGAAGGTACACACCGTGCGGAAACCGACAC
>DWMG01000833.1:0-17301 GCA_018244855.1 Elbella merops
TTAATGTACATGTGTACTTAATAATTAATACATAATTAAATTAGGGATTATCTACGCATGAAAATTGCCCGACTGATGTTTTGTATGGACACTACGTATTTAATTATATTTCGTTATTACAGAACAGTTTTTCGAGTATTGTTTACATTATTTTATTTCATAGATTTTACGGATATCTACAAGGTCATTATTATTATTGTGTTTTTATATACAATCAGAGATATATAATTATAGTTTTACTATGTATCAAATACATAGGAATATTGTATCACATTACTAAATCAAAATAATCACAATGTGTTTTTGTGTACGTATGAGTGTATTTTTTTTCTTGTATATCACATTAAATCATCGAAAAAACAAAAAAAAATTTTTAGGTAATTTAATGTTCGCTTTTCAAATATTTTTTCAACAAAAACTGAACTTTCGCCTTATACAATAAATGAGAAATAATGGTACAAAGTGAGCCTTAGACGATAGAATGGACGATGGGGATTATTGCGCGCATCCTCGCCCGAGATTACACCTCCGGCCGCGTTTAAGTGTGAGTTATGATCGCCTTACTGCTGCTCATCTTGTTGGCGTCTATGAGGAAATACTGCTGCTGCGACGCCGCGAGGGTACTAACGCGGCGGATATTTAGTGAGCCACGTAAGCTCGGGGATATTCCACTTGCCACGTGTCGTGATATAATGTGCAACTCACTACAAGCGCAACTAATACGATTTATTCTACGTACACTGGTTGTGTAATACAGTAACTACAGGTTCCTCTCTCATCCACGGAATGTATAACGTGGCAGGTGAAACTACACTATACTTCTCTGCCTATCCTTTCAGGAAGATATGAGTGTGAGATTATATTTTTCAAAAATATACATTTAATTTGGCCAAGTGTCGAACGCGCGTGGGGAAGCTGAAGTCGGGGGAACATTTGTCGTATCTAATTATACGTTGTGCCCCTAACATAGTGGGTTTGTCGATGTTGAATATTAAATCGTTGTCCACCCGACAATATGACTGCTCGTTACTACGCTACTTGTAACTGCATTGTACATATAGTTACGCGGTTTTCGTTAGGAAAACGTAATAGTAATTGTAATTCAATTAAAAATGTAAACGGTTCTAAATTGATTGAAATCATTTTTAATTAATTGCAATTGAAATTGATTGCAATGATCGAAAACTTGAAGGATGTGCTATAAGAAAACCCGATACATTGTGAACGCGTAGGTCATCATTATCTATTCAGATTCACAAGGGTTGCGTCGAGAACAAATATCACCTTAGTTCACGATCGCTCATAGAAATTTCATTAGGGGCGATAAAAAGACATTCTACCCTTCGGGAGCCCTCAATAGCGGGCGATTTCTGAAAAACAATATCGTATTCCACTTCTTAAAGTATCGCGCGGGCCAATGACGGCCTTCGCAAAACTGTCACGTAATATGTAAACGGCTCGAGTTTCGATGCGTTTCGACTGTCAAAGGCATTTGGTGTTGCGAATAGACCTTACGATAGTTTTATATGACAGATCTTTGACGTGATGTAAAGTCTGGGTTATAAGGTACGATTGTTTTATATTTTGATAGATCACTCACGGGACGCAAGGAGGTTTTTGTGTACGGGTAAAGTATTCGTAGTTTATCAGCTGTTTGCTTACCAAGCTCTCTCTAATATAATTTTGAAAGAAAAATGTCTCGATTGCAATCAACTCGATTATTATTTGTTTGTATTGTTAATCGATAAATGGGTCTCACGGAATCGCTATTACAACGAATCGCTACAATTTTAAAATGAGCATTTCAACTGCTCCGTTTATCCGGTATGTAGGTACGAAATACTGATAATTATACTTATCTCATTCATTATATTATCAAATGATATAATCTCATTCATTATACTAATCATAGGGAATAAGCTAATTCATTCTTGTCTACTTACTGCAATCTGTAATCTGAAATATATCAAGGGAAGCATTGCTAGCTGCGACATATCGACTGATATGGGCACAAATGCATAGTTTCAATAGTCAAATACGTGATAGACGGTTAAGGTCGACACAGAGGCAGCTACTCGTATATTGTATGTTATAACAAGGCATATTACGATTTAGTACAACATATTTTCCGTAGTAACGCTAGAGTGAGTAACCGGACACGTAGCTGTAATATATATCTCTTTCTTATTTAATATTTATCTCAATCTCTTTCTTATTTTGTCAAAATATATGAACAGACGCGTATTTTGATATAACGTTAAGTATTATTGCGCAGCTAATGACTAAAGCTATCCTATATTATGGCATAGCTACCGTCTGTGGTAGTTTGCTATTATATAGCACAGTAGAAGTATTCTTCATGAAGAAGATATACAAGCCACATGAGGGCATATCAACGAAATCGGAGATGAAGGATATGCTATGACCGAAATCAGTCGGATTATTACATACATACATATGTACATAGCACACTATATTAATGTAGGCTATAGCTCCGTCGATGACCATGTTTATACTAATTTCAAAACACTAAATCAAATAACCGTGGACTACAAATACACGTTGTTAGTTTGCCGTCCAGTCTTCAATGTTAATAAATTCGTCGCGAGATTGACAGCGTGTCGGACAAACGTTGTGCGTAATTGCTTTATTCTATTGAGCATTTGATGTTTGATGAATTGGAAAGGGTTGTAATTTATACTAAATATTTATATACCTGTAATTTATTTACCATCGCCAGCCTATCTCACTTCGCTGCTGGAAATAAACCTAAGAGAGTTCACGAATCGTTGGCCAAGTGCGAGTCGGCGAACTTCATATGTCTTCGATTAGAACATTATGAAGAACTCTAAGGTAAGTCGGCTTTAACGGTCGATTTTAACTTTGATATCTAAAAATAGTTGTAAACCTCTGAACTATCACTGAAATGAATATTTGAATAGTGTAATTATCTGTTTTGAGTGTCGTAGTGAGTGTATTTGTCTTTGCATGGTGTGGTGGTGATTAAAAAATATATCGTGTGGAACAGACGACTTTAAAAAAAAATTGGTTTACTCTGTTTTTGATTACTGTGTACTGAAATTAATAGTACGAAAGTAAAAAAATGGATACAATAAAAATATAGGCAATTCGTTATCGGAGTGACGGTTTAGATGCATTGCATAAAAAAAATCTGAACGAGTAACTACATAATATAAATAACTCGTATGCGTTAGTTACGTTGTAGCTCAATTTATTTCGGGTACAAAATAATTTTGATTGTTTTAATTTGTAACTAACTGATAGCTCAATGTTTCTGGAAACTTTGATAACTTTATATAAAATAAAGGTATTGCTTTATTTTAAAATAAGAGTTAAGTGTTTAAGAAATAAAACTTACACTTAATTGATATCGTGATGCGCGCATCACGCCAGATCTTAAATTTTATTATATGGGTATTTACAATTAACAATACTTGAAAAATGGACCTGAATTTGACCACAAATAACAGGTAGATCCTATGTCATAGAAATTAAATATTTTTTAGACAGAATACTCGAGAAATTGAAACCATAAATAAACTAGCGGTCAGGTTCAGTAACCACTACAGTCTAGTGAGTAGACCATAAACTATTTTTTTGCCTGATTTGTCTGATCGTCGATGTACGAGTACAAGAACTGCTTCAACTGGCACTAGTTGACTAAGTAGCCTCTCTCCTGAGCATTCCATGTGCCCAATGAGGCTCATGACAGGCCTATAGAAATTTGATGCCAGTTGGGTGAGTTGGTAAGACTCTTGTTATATTCATACAGTTTAATGAACATTGTGCAATGATACTCAATGAAATTGGCTTGAAATTATTTACAAATAATAAGTACATTGGGCTACTCGCATAAGTAGCTATAGATAATTTTTGAATCTGAATAAGATCCGCAATGGCAGATATGTATCAATGAAAATATTTGACAGAATTTTTCTCTTAGTACCTGCCTATCATTATCAGATATTTGTTATTTTTATGACTATTTCAAAAAGCGAGTTCTAGCAATTCACTACGTGTGTTGATAATTAGTTAACATCTACCTCTGTAATGCTCCTTAGGCTATTAAAGAATTGAGCCATAACAATTAGTTGTTCACCTTGCTAATGAACGCACATCGTTTAGATACGCCGATTGTCAATTAAATCGAAATTGCTTGGTGAGTTACGTATGTATGTATGAACTATGAACATACAAACCCCTAACAGGAACAATTAGCAAATGAACTTTCCCACGAGTCATATTAATTTATTTCATTTCCGCACGCTTACTTGTACATGGAGTAGACTTAATGATAATATCATTGTCCTCTTTACATGGGTGACAGAGAGAGAAAAAATATTTAGATAAATAATATGATCTTTATTTCGGAATAGTACCTAAATTTTTTCAACTGCACAAGACATTAGCTTAATATGAGCTACGAAGAATACCTATTTATTCTTCGTAAAATAGAATTTTGATTTTTTTAAATTATGTTTATGTGCTTTTAATTATATCATCATCATCATTATCAGCCTACTCCCGTCCACTGCTGGACATAGGCCTTTCCAATAGCAGGCCAGTGAGCTCTTCGCATCCAACCACTGCCAGCCACTTTTAATTATAGTGTACATTATGTTAGGTTACGAAAATTCCTAGTTGCGATACGCAATACTACTACGGATACTAAGCCGGTCATTTTCTATTGGATAACCAAATAAGACATAGGTACATATGAGGATGAAGGCTGAGCCTACAAAGTCACGTAAGTTTTAGCCTGCAAGTCTTATTAACGGCGTGGTACAAACACAATATGTGTAATATTGTATGAGAAAACGCTCTCATATATTTATACTGGGCTGTCTGGTTGTCACAGACACGTAGACACGGTTAATGTTCCCCAAATGTAAGTTTGTTGGGGGTAATGAGTAAATCGTTAAATAGCCATGTTTTTCCCTAATTAGCGGTCCTTGCAGTGGTGTACTTGCAAATAGCAGTTTAGTACGGTAGTCGATAAAGTAACAGTTATTGTTCTCAGAACAAGTACGATCTACGAATTCATATTTTCTATTAAAATCGGTGAATGTTAATTTTTATGTATTTTGCAACGAAAAAGCGGCATTATGTTAATGTTTTTCAGAACGACAACATTGCTATTTCTTTGATTTCTTAAGTCCATTCCTGTCCAGTTCAGGCCTGGGCATGCGGGTTGGAGATCGCAGGGCACAGCTTTTCGCACTGCCGGCGCTGTTATCGGCGGATAATTGATTTTTATCTCATTTTGGCCACTTATTGCCAAGCTCATCTCAGATACAGTTCCACATTATACGGGGCCACTGTACAGCTCACCATTTTTTCTTTATTTAAAATTCCGTGTTGCATTTTAATATTTAAACTTGAATATAACTTTAACTTTAGTCTCGTCAATCGATAAAACCTTCAATTTTGCGCAGCATCATTTTGTCATTTGATACTCTTGCGAGTTCCCATCAAGCGTTATTGATAACTTGGAGTGATTGGGAGCTATGAAAAATATATATACAGTGTCCAGCCAATTTAGAACGCAACCCGCTACCGGCACGTGAACACATGACCGGTCCATTTGTCGTCGGCGCGATGTTCCGGATACGTCCCGTTTAATTGAGCTATTTGTGTTAGTCCGCTGTGACATGCCGCACCGTCACTTTGTATGGCATCGTCGTTCACGTCATGACACTTTTCGTATGCTTATCTATCAATTCTTCAAGATTTTCAATGCAAAATGAGAACGTAAATACTAACAAGTTCGAATTATGTATTTTATGAGTTGCTTACAAAAAATGTTGTTATACATACTTGTATTGGTCACTATTCATTTGAAAAATTTGCTTAATTAATAAAATGTCATTATAATATATTCATACTGCAAGGTTATTTCACTTTTAGTTTTAAATTAAATATTTTACCCTAAAAGATTTAAGCTGCGTGTGCAATAGACTATTAGATGACTATTGTTGTATCTGACAATAAATATTACACACAGAAAATACGGCAAAGTATTCAAGAGATTTATCCTCTCATATCATAACGGCGGGCCAGAACAAGTGGTACAAGCAATTACGGACATCGGCGTAATATCGAGACGAGCATAATAGCATTGTCGACCGGACTGCAATCTAATATTCATCATCGGCAGACGCGCTGTCTACATGGCAAAGCATAATGCGTAATTAGATACGGCAAATGTTCCCCAGGCTTTAGCTTGCGCCGCATGCATTATGCACACAGTCAAATTGAATGTGCAGTTAGTTACGTGGATTAAACTCTGACATGTATGCCGTAAATTCAGCACTTCGTTCATTCAAACCGATGTATTTTTAAAGTGCACCCGTATTTTATTTTTAAAAACAAGGAGCTTAATATATTCATAGAGCTAGTGGGTCCCGTTTTTAAATTTCTCAGTGTCATCTCGCTTAACTGTCGATTTCCATATGCACGATACTAATGCACTTCCTTTCTCCATTATTCATTTAACTATCAAAGGAAATTTCGCCGTACGTTAAGACATTGAGGAAGCGGAGCAACAAAAGTTGTCGCTTAAGGACCGAGTGCCCTATATCAGGACCGATTAATCGAGGGCGTAAAAATTCAATAACATGTAAATTTCCCCTTACCCGGTGTCTAAGCGCAAACTTTGAAAACGTTGCTTCAGATAACGCAAATTGAAGAGTTCGAACAACGTAATAATGTAAAGTAAGTTGATTTTATATTAAAGATGCTCTCGGTTACTTAATCACAGAGAATGTTAAACTTAAATTAGAAAATAATTAATGCAAAATAATATTATCAGTGTCCTCAGAACTAGCTCAAATAACTTTGAAAGTGGATTCTTTTTTTTAGTTACATTAAAAAAATATTATTCAACGTTAACTATTAAATCAGTATTATTTTAGATTTAGTTATTAAAATTATTTACGCAAGATAATTCGAAAACTTACGCTCGCCCCTTATTATTCAACTGATTTTTATTGTTATATCTTATTTACTACTTACTTGACTGTCTCGTTGGTCAAGTGATTGCAAGCGCGACTACCGATCGGGGGGAGGTCCTGGGTTCAAATCCCGGGTCGGGTACTATTAGATCTTTCTAATTTAGAATTTTTAATAGTCACTCGGAGTTTGGATGTTTGTCCGGTATATGGCAACATGCTCACCACCTATTCCGTTGTGGGGCTTAAACGTAACTGGTGAAACGTGGGAGTGTACTATACTTCTTTGCCTACCCCTTCGGGGATTACAGGCGTGATGTTACGTTTATATCTTATTTAAATATTAAGTTTATAGTACAGTTGTTCATGTACGATAACTCAGTGAACATTTGCTGTGATAGCATTGTTTCTATCAACGTCTACCTTAATGTTATCGTAATACGGTAATTACAATTAAAGTTTTATTTGTTAAAGTATTATTGCACTGGAAATCAGGATAACTGGAATGAACAGATATCTCCCAAATAAATTATAACATACTTAACAACGTGTTATTTTTAACGAAGACTGCATAAAAATTATTTTATGCACTATTTATATTTTTATTCGTTTACATTGGTAATAGTTGTATATAAAATCACATATGTAAGACCAACGTGCATTATGAGAATTGGAACTGAGCGCCCAAGAAATAAGCCGCTAGAAAATTGGCAAAAGGATTTTAATTTACATAATCGCCAATCCAATATTGCATCAAGGTAATTAAAATTCAAACTCGTACTATACAATAGTATTATAAAGTGGGAGAAGACAATATTTTGATACAGTTAACTAACAAAGGGGCTGTCACCAAATGATCATAACAACTTACATTCAACATAGGTATGTATTTTAATTTAATTAGGTATTATAGTGTTTTGACATTTGATTATCGAGTTAAGTACATTGCAAGGATATTAAAATACTGAAAGAAATTCAACTTTCATCTAATAATCCTCTTAAACTTTTAAAGGACAAGAGAAAACACTTGAAGACGCTCGAAGCAGGCTAGACAGTATAATAATGAGTGTGACATTTGATTTCCTGCACACCTCGTTAGCGCAGTTTAATGCGCCGCCCGTAGCGATGCTCGTTCTATTATGCTAACGGGCGGCGGTGTAATATTTTCAGTACATCATTGACGGTGACATGCTACATAGTTAAAAAACAAAACGCCGAGTCCTGAGATGCCTGCGAAATTGTTACACCATTAAACTTCACTTCGGATAAAAGTATTCTCTGCATAACGCCTTGTGCTACTCGTATCTAATCGAGTTTGACTATGTTAAAAAATTTGAAGAGACCCATGTTCATCAGTTTACGATGACGGGTTGATGATGATAATGATGGTAGATATTTTAAATATTACTAATTTATTTACAATAATAATTACCGACAATAATATCCAGTTACGTTACACATATATTGATTTTTATAGGCGGAAAATCTGACTGTACATTAGTAGACAATTCAAATAGTGATAAGTAAGTGGCCTTTGTAGTCTACATACATTCTTTACAATATTTTGTTAATGACTTGATTCTAAAATGCTGGGATTAAAAAAGTAAAATAAAAACTAGTACGAAGAATGGATTTCGGAACTGAAGAAAAAAGCTTTAGCCATCACTTCAGAAGTCATCATTGAATGAAATCGTTCCAAGATCTATTCGACGCCGGGTGTTTTGACAGTTGAGACACATCGCGACTGGAGCGATTTACATAATACGTGACAGTTTTACGCAGCCCGTCGTTGACTCGGGAACGATAGACTGAGACATCGAACACGATATTGTTCTACGAATTATTTTCACCGTTCAGAAAGTTCTCGAAAGGTGAATTGTCATTTTTATAGCTCAAATCGAAAATGTTTTATTGTTTTCTCAAATGTGTTTAAATTTTAATATACAATCTAAACATATAACATACAGAAGCGAGATGAAATTGATAAACGTGAAGTGCTTTCACCTCGATTTAACAAAATTCCCGCCCTTGAAGGCAACGTGCGTGTTCGTAGCAATTTAAACAACATTATTCGAATTCTCCGTTATTCGCTTTGAAGTTTAATCCTTTAGCTGTCGAATAGTAAATAATATAGAGGTCTTTGTTGAATTAATGTAGGCCCGTTAATTACTTGCGTCTGTGCGCGATATTCCGATTTTCACTATAGAACTGGATACTATTAACGTTGAGGTTTTGTTAATTTGTTGGTTCATTATTTGATGTTTGGTAGATGCCTCTATCCGAGATTCGTTTTGTCAAATCTTCAAATTTAAAACCGTTGCATTTATTTGTGATGGTAATAGTAACTGCACTGATTTGCCGGAGGTTGATACGCATTCTAGGTTTTATACAGGTTTTCGAACAAAAAATAGTTATATTCTAATTCTAAGTTGAGAACGGAAGATATGCTTACGTACTGACTAATTGATTATGTAATCAGATGAACATAAAAACCATTTTACTTTTAATAATATTTTGTTCAGGATTATCCAAAAAATCTGTATTGGATTTCAATCCTGGATCCCTCGAGTAGGGGGATAAGTTTTAAGCTACTATGTTAAAACTGTTTACTTAGACTTACGATTTGACTATTAAACGAAGATTTTTTACATCACTTACTACATAAACTTTTGGTGAGTCGTATTGAATGAGTCAAAATCAAATCAATTATTGTATAATATCTGCAACAATTATACATGCTTCTGTTAAATAAATAATGTACGTTCCGTCAAACTTACCCGTTCGATTCAATTTGGCCTGTAAACATAATTATTCTGACTAATTTGGAAATGTTTTAAGTAGTGTAGGGAGGGCCTTGGATCACATTGTAGTGATAATAATAAAATGATTTTTTATCCCGGATAGTTATTATACAATTAATACAATCGTACGAATAGACGACACATGCCGAAACGCAACAGAATGTGGAAAGGATGAAAAATCATCGTGAATATAATTTTTATTCGCTAGAGTTTGTGAGTGGGTAACTTGTATTTCACATTACCTAATTAATTTGGTTGATTCTATTAAGACATATGTATCTACATGAAAGTGTGAACGAATCTAAAACATCTTACACTGGTGAGTTAAGAACAAACAAATATTTTAGTAATCAAAACTAGCAACAATCTAAGTACTGTTTATTCCTAGCGTCCTTCACGAGTTAAGAAACTGAGCAAAGAGTAAGTGTTAAGTCGAAAGTTATGGAGCCTAGCCTAGCTTAACTTTGGGCAATCATTGCGTCGACCCTCACCATCTCTGCGCTGAAACTGTCGTATTTCCTCATAAGGGAGGAGAGAATGCCGCTATAACTCACGGTTACCGACTCCCCAGTGTGTTGTAAAGATGCCCTCAACACTAGTCTTCATTTTCTACCGAGTACAGTGCTTAGATTTTTACTGATAAGTTAATAGAGATTGTACTATTAGTTTAGTTAACGATACTGCGTTCTAACCAATTATTTTATGGAATTGTTCCACAAAATTATAAGTACCGTCTAAATTGCATAATCATAACATTTTTACCTGCATGACCCTGCCTGACCCAAATATCAATCGTTTCTTAATCCATAAATTGCTCTTACGAGTTATTTCAAAATTGTAGTCAGTTCACGGTTTTCAGCCTTGTTATCATAAAATCTTGGTAATTAAAAAAGTTAGATATTTCGACAATGTAAAACATCCTTATTTGCAAATAGCAGGAGAGACTGTATCTACTATTTTCAAACACGGAAGAATGGACTGACAGTGGCAATTACCCGTTTTGGAAAAAAAAAACCTTAGTAATGGAACATCCAAAATGGCGTAGGTCGTTACATTGGCTCACGTGGTGTGGGCACCTAATAGCCCTTCTCTCTATTCCTCACTATTTAGCAGGTGCCGGTTTTCCCACGTCTCCCCCACTAAAGGTTATTGGGCCTGCTTTCACGCTTTTTATTGCCTCAACGCAGTTTGAACTCAATTATTTTTATGGTCGGGCAAATTGCTATTTTGTTGCTTTATTGCGATTATCACGATGAAATTAGTTCCACGATTGATAGGATTTTTTATTTGTCAGGTTTCGTTCACACGTGATTAACGCGGATGTTACTTTGGAAAATGATGCATTGTTTTTTTATTTACATTCGTAAATGATCCCACTAATAATGGTTTCTAAGGCATAAATCTTGAAAAATACCTTGATAGTATTGACAATATATGTAGATATGTTAATATTAATATAAATATAATAGTAATCGTTATTATTTAACGTTTGCTGATAATATATAAATATTTATTATAAAAAGTATTTCAATGGTGTATTAAAAACGTACGAAAACAAATGTTATAGGAACGTTAAGTTACTCGTCCTCTTAGAAACTCCGATTTAATATAATAAATTTATCATCATGTTAAACGTCCTTTCCTGAATATCATTATGTATTATTACTCATCTTAAAATTTATCTCACAAGATAAAGATGCAGGAGGAAGTCGACAGCGACACAAATTGTGCTTCGTGTCTTATCATCTTGCGGTGATTTTCTCAATTTGTGAACAAATCCGATTAGATAGAATTACCGTCATCTCGCCAAACAGAATTGAATAAGTTTTCGAACGTGCCTTGTTATTAATTTCACATTACTATTTGGTAAAAGGGAGTATGTTATGAGAAAATTTTATACAATTCTCTACCTATAATAATACTGTCATGTTCCGGTCTTTGCGTATAACGCATAGACTTAAACGCCCTTCTCTCGTCTGTAAAGGATATACGCATATGCGGCTCTAAACTAAAGGTATAGAGCACTACTACTAATATTTATTCAACTGTTTAACGGAATGTGTAACATCGACCTAATAAAAAAAGGATTTTCGCCAAGCTCCTACCTACATTTATATTGTTAAATGGGTTTTAAATAAAAATTAACTCTCAATCAAAGGCCTGTGTTATGTTACGTGACACTTACACAAAGGGGTTTCACATGTTTTTGCCGTTAGAAAAAACGGCTTTTACATTGAACATTTTAAGGGTAGGGTTTCTAAAAGTTGCTGGTTACCATGCTCTTTGACATCAAGTTCGTTTGACGTCACGGCGCAGTCACTTGCAGGCTCGTCGGAAAACACTTTGTAATTTTTGCTGTTGTTTCGCGTCAATGATTCGTGCCACTTCACAGGTATGAAAGTAAACGTAATGTGTTTTACCAATATAGTTATGTTAGTGTTGGATGAACATTATATTTTCTCTTTATACAATGTTAACAAAAATTTCATAGATTTTCAATTAGTTTCCTTATTAGTCTATTTCAGGCTGGCCCATTGGTCCAGTGGTCAGTGAACACGACTGTTAAGCTGGGATCATGGGTACCATGTCCATCGACAATAAATATTTGTGTTAAGAGCACCAGTAAAAGTAAAGTTTGTTGATATAAAAACTGGTTGATATAAGTATACGAGTATATTGAAATGTATATTTATGTACTTTCCCAGCCGTCCGGTTACCACAGCACAAGATCTCTTGAGGCTTATTTTGGGATCACATGGCTGTGCATAAAGATCTCTCAAGATACTAGTATTATTATCCTCATTTAGATTTCAAATAATTTCCTATTCTAGGAAATATTTTTAAACTGCAATTCGCACCTTCAGGTCCACATGAGGATAAGTACACAGAATATATGCACGTTCATTTGCAATTATAGTATTCGCTCTAAATCATTACCTCCGAGAACAAGCTATACAATTGATAAAGTAAACGTCACTAAATGTATTTCCAGGAGCGACGCGAATTCAATTTTCAGAGGCGGGAAAAAAACGAAACAGTTTTATTTAAACGACTGATTTGAAAGCAAACAGCTACCGGGAAGCACCCCGCATCTCAATACAGGACAATCTATAGCGCGCCGCCTATAGTGCGACCGGATTATCGAATGTTGTCTTTTATTTGAAATATTTTCCTTGTCTTGTATTACTGGCGTGGGTTCGAAAGTAATGTTAAACGCCATATTGCAAGCAATAGTTTGATGTAAAAAATTAGACACACCTAATTTTAAAAAATCTGTTTTACATTACACAATGTAATTACCTAATTCTTTGTAGGATAATCAGATAAGCCTTATCTATATATTTGACAAACCTGGTGGTTATCTAATGTCATATTTGGTAGTAATTTTATAAACGATTTCATTTTTCTTTCTTCTATTTTTGTAAATCAATTATATTCTACACGTTGAAATATTTCACAATTTTTTTAATACACTTATAATTCGTGGTAAAAGACAATCATTTATATTATTAAACAATTTCAGCTGGATTTTATTTTTTATAAAAATTAAAGTTATATTACTTAACAAGATGCAAAAATATTTAACAATAGATAAGTGTATGCCTAATCATTTAAATTTATGACGCAAAGTTTATATCGTTGACAATTTCAAAATATGATTAAAACAAAACAACCTCTAGAATTGGGTCGAAATAGTCAAAATATTTGACATGAAGAGAACCTGAATAGTTAGGATTGACGGAAGCCGGCGCGCGGCCGCGGCGACTCACTCGAGGTATCAAATTCACATTGCGCACATATTTGAGGGCCCGGGAGTAAATCCAGTAGGAATTACACATTCTTGTCATTTCAGTAGATGTACATTAAACATGAAGCTGTGTTAAACTAAAAGTCTAAATTTGCTTTCTTTATTAAAACATTACATTATAACTAATAACATCGTGTTGGTATCCACCTGAAGTGGTAGGCAGAATAGTATAGTATTCAAACTCTTCAATAATTGTATAATAAAGTCCCACGGAATAGGAAGCGAGCCTATTACAGTGCACTTAAAATATCTAATATTATTAAAATATGCATTTTATTGCACGGAACATCCATTACATCGAAAAAATGTATATCAGGGTCAATGGTAACGAAAACACTCAGATAACCAGTTTAAGAATACCATAGTTAGAAATAGAAATATTTTCTAAGGTGTGTGAAGTCTGCCAACCCGCACTTGGCCAGCGTGGCAGACTATGGCCTTAACCCTCTCAATATGAGAGGAGCCCTGTATTCCAACAGTGGAATTGTAATGGGTGGAAAAAAAAAATAGTTAAAAAGTATATGGAACAGAGAACGGTCGAGACTTGTCTCATCGAGTCTATGAACGTATATTGTCAGCGTCGTAGTACAGTCGAGACTATTCTACCGAGTCAAGTAACGTCGGAGACTGACAACTGGTGTATTGACTGACGTGAGATTAATATTCGTGCGTTGAATGGCCTATGAATCGATGGATACTTTATATTATCACAAGATAACAATGACTAAATTACATCAGAAGGTTTTAGAAGGGCTTAAAAAGGTTTTGTACACCGGTCGGTTATGGACCCCTAAACCATCAAGCGATACTGGAATACAGTACTGGAGTTGTTCATCACTGGCTCATAATGACTTGCGATTGTTACAATAAGTATGTCGATACATTATTATTTATTGTTGTTATCGCTTGTATGTGCGAGTACCGCTAATGTCCATCATGCGTGTTTGAAGGAGTTCAGCGGCCTCTACCACTTTGTTGTATCGATGTGACATGGCTGTTATGTTGAACTAGTTGTTACCCTTGATGTCGTTTGCTTGGAATGTAAATAAAATATTTTTTCGTCAAGAGTTTGAGTTTCAAGGATTTGAGTACTATACTCCTCTGCCTACCTCTTAAGGTAGATATCGACGTCAATAAAACATTTTTTCCTCCGCTATTTCATTTTTGTAACATAATTTAAAAAGTATTCCAAGTAGTCTGAGTTGTTTTTCAAGGTTCGTGCAATTCCTTTCATCATCATCATCAGCCTACTCCCATCCACTGATGGATAGAGGCTTCTTCAATGGCACGCAATGGAGCTGGATCTTCAGTACTTCGCATCCAACCACTATCGCAATTCCTATACAATTACATAATAATCTTACATACTAATTGAGTCACTTTCATATTTATATAAATACATAAATATCCTTACAGACCTCCGACGTCAGGTCCTTTACTGAATAGGTACAGGGCACCAAGTGCCAAATATCTCTATCCTGACAGATTGTGAAAATGCTTTTTCTACATTATCACTCTCTTCATATATACCTATATTTTTATATGTATTATATTGATATGGGATGATAATTGCGTACTTAATATTATATATGACGTATAAATATGTATAACAGTAGGTATGTATAGTGTACTAAATCACCGGAGACCATATTTGACCGCGTAGATTCTTGGTATAGAGAATCGAATACATTGCGTTCATGTCTGTGGTTACATTAAGGGCAGTCGATACAGTGAATAACTACAATTTCCTTTTTTGAAACCCTTATTTGTATCTTCTATATTTCTATATTACGTAAATCTTTCAGACTATGCTGTTGTACTGGATATATTGTGGGATTACTTTATTTGCTTTAACAGTTTTCGGTAAGCCTTTGAGCCATTAATTTGCACTTTTTTTATTACTTTTCTTTACGCTGCAGCGACATTTAATATTTCTAAAACTACTGAGCATCAGAAAACAGGCTGAAAATCATTGTGACATAAAGTAATAACTTTTTTTGAAGATTGATTTACATTTAATATGTCATATAGGTTCGAATTTCGTGATATCATCAGTGCGAAGCATTGGCACGATCTGTCACCATAATTAAATAATTCCGTGTAAAACGCAAAGATATTCAATATATTAATACCGTATAAACATTATTTGATATTTACACGACAAACACGTACACACGGCGACTCGCTAGAGAAGGCGATGTTAATGGAGACGGTAATTTGCATAAACACATTTGCTCAGATTTTGACACCCTCACTATGCTTGACATCTGAAATCTCTGACATGAATAATACGGAGAATTCCCTTCTCGCAGCCGTAAGGTGCTCATACACAGGTTATTTTTAATATAATTAATCAATTGTATGACGACAGTAGTAGACAAAATAGATTAATTTGGCTTAATATCATGTTCATTATATGGAAAATTCGAGGTTATTTTGACATTGATACTATTAACATTTATAATATTCGTTTTAGAAATAGTTCTATTAGTTCAAGATAGAGTAGAATGACTACTGTTTAGTTATTGCTGAAAAGTTTGTCGAAAATTGAAGATGAGAAGAATATACAATTAAGAAATTTTAATTGCTGTGTATGGGCACCTTTAATAACTCGTCTGGATCGTGAGCTAAAACTTTAATGACTATACGAGTATTTATATAACGGGATGTTTAGGGACAATGTAAAGCAATATAGAGACGATACATTTGTTAAATTAGCCGATAACATAAAACAAAAAAATAATTATGAACATAAACGTTGACCAATTACGCAAAGAATTAAAATTATCAAGCACTAAATAGAATTCTTGAACAACTCAAGATTACTTATGAATGATATATTGCAAAAAAATTGTAATAAAGGTTTGCTATTAGTAAATGACTGACACTGCAAACACATATCGCCGAAAAATACCTACTATAGAGCAATATGGCAAACCAGTAAACAAAAATACCATCAATTGTGTAATCATAGTGCATAACGAATTTAAGAATCATATATACATCATCACTTAGAAGAAAAAAATCGAATTAATTAACAGTGATTTTGTGACATCCATAGCAATTCAATCAAACGCGTAAGTGACGCGTTCTGCACGGCGCTTATGATCTCTTGGCCCTGCTCCTTTTACTTAGTATAAATTCACAACCATTCTATAGAGGTTTCGCTACCGACGAAATCAGATCCACCATCAGTGGACTGAAAAGTCGGAAAGCCCCAGGAGCGGACGGGGTATCTAACCTCGCGCTCAAATACTTTCCAGAGCAGGTGCTCACCCTCCTCACAGTCATTTTTAATGCTTGTTTTGACCATTGCTTCTTCCCAACTGCTTGGAAAGAGGCAACGGTCATAGGGATCCCCAAACCAGGGAAGCCCCTCAACATCCCCTCCAACCATCGCCCCATTAGCCTCCTCAAGTCTATGGGGAAAGTACTCGAAAGAGTTATTGTTACGCGTCTGAGAAGGCATCTCCTTCCAACAGACGCCCCCGCCCTAATCATTCCCCAGCAATTCGGCTTTCGACCAGCCCATTCATGCCCTCAGCAAGTCCACCGCATTGTAGAATACATCTTGAGCGGTTTTTACCCCCGACGCGAAAAGACAATTGCAGTCTTCTTCGACGTCGCGAAGGCCTTCGACAAAGTCTGGCACGAAGGCCTACTTTACAAGCTTAATAAATTAGGTCTCCCCGATAGATTAGTCCGCGTAGTGGCTTCTTAC
>DWMG01000834.1:0-17297 GCA_018244855.1 Elbella merops
AGGCTGGTACGGCTGATTTTAGTTCCTGAGGTAGAACTTGAACCTCCATAAGTCGATACATTCAATATACTACAGGGTATTCATAGTAGATACCTAAATTAAGAGGAAAATAAAACAAAATGTGTGATTTAATATGTATGTGACGTGTGTGAAAAAGAGCTGATGGAGAGTTGTAATTACCATAAATTAAAACATAAAAAGTGCAAATTTGTAATTGAAAAACAATTCATAAAAAATTACATTGGTAAGGTGGAATATCAATTTTTTAATTTACATCAATACATATTTATGAAATATATCATACATATTTATGAAATACATATTAATGTTAGAATATAATAATATACAGTACAGTACGCAACCTTACCCTTATATAGTAACCTCGTACAGACTACTTTTGCTTAGATGTGACGTTAGAAACTAAAGGCATCTGGAATTAATGTAAGAAGTTACTATTGGATTTTTTAAATTTAGAATTTCTAGCAGTGACGCGGAATCTGGAATTATACCCGGTGTATGGTAAAAGGTTCACCATTTGTTCCATGAGACTTAAAGTACCTGGTGAAACGTGGGAGTGTACTACGCTCCTCAGCCTATCCCTTCGGGGATTACAGGCGTGATGTTGCGTTTACATACAAATTATAAAGAGTTGAGTATTGACATGAAATATGAAAGTTATAGTTTCAACTATGAGGCTATATAAGAAACGCACATACAGACGTTAGAAGCGCCATGGATATTTAAAAAAAAAAAACAGCGTAAATGTTTCCTAAAGTATGGATTGTTTTTCTGTAAGTATTTTTAAATACGTATGCTTATAGCCTTCACAAGTGTACGGTAACTTTGATAGATGCATTTTGCGAGCAGAGAATTGGTTGATTTAGACATGTCGAGAGTAGAGCACTACATCAAACACTGCGTATAAAGAGGCGAGCAAAAATTAAACAATGATATTTATTGTCGTTAACATCAATGCTATTATTGCAATTCAACTTCACAAGCGACTTTGTACGTCCCAACCCGTGAGTGGCTAGCGTAGTACTTTACACTGATGACTCTTCTAATTACGAGAGAAATCCGTGTCCAACAGTGAAATGCTAAAAGGGTTGATGATGGCCGGTATTGCTGTAATGTATTTCATAACGTAAATCGACATTTTGTACAAAACTTCGTGTGATCGTTAGCTTATTTGTCCCAAATCGTATAAACGGCGATAATCAAATCACATTAAATAGTGAATAAAAATAATTTCGTTATTACCCTCATCCCTTGGACTAAACAGATCAAAAAACATATTACATGAGGAATTCAGTCTACGTACGTATTGTTATACAATTTTTGTATATCCATTACATTTTTTGTTTAAGTAATTATAACAATTGTTAAAAAAAACTAATACATACCTCTTGTTCTAGTTTTACTGAAAAAATCATATTATATTATATTATTTGTCATTTCGCGCACATCCGTGTGACTGACAGTAAATAAAAAATTAAAATAATTCAATTTAAAGTTTTTTAATTGCTGCTATGTAGTTTAAACATTTGAATTAAAAATTCATGACGTTTTATGATATCCTAATTAACATATGTCATTATTACTCGTTATATATATAATAATATATTATATTATATCAGTTATAACCATTTCTATCTAAAAGCAACGATTCAAATATAAAAAAGGTTATTGGCGTTTTTAATATAGAACTACGAGTATCATAACTTTAGATTTTAGAGTTAAAAATAATGTTTTTTTGGCAAGTAAACCACGTCGGCTCCCACTGGACCAACAGCCTAAAATCCATCACATTAAAATAAGATACTTATGGGTAACATTGGGACACTTAATACATTGATAATGAGAACCGATAACATCCGCGGTTAATGGTAATAGAGTTATGATTTAAGAAAAGGTATTTTCTGCATCTCAAAAGCAAATATACTTTAAGTTTTGTAAATGTGATCTGTAACAAAACTTTTCTCATTTTCTTATAGGAATTTAAGATGGCAATAATGCGTCTCAGGCGTGCGTCTCTTCAATGTGTTTGGAGTAGGACACGTGTAGCACTACCAAGAACTCTCGCAAACTGCCATAGATAACATCAACTATTTAAAAAAATCGCGGCTTAAATTTAACGCCTTAAAAGAAAACTATGTTAAGGCAAAACTCTAAAAGAGCTCCTTGACTTCCATACAGCGGTCTTTCAACATAAACAAACATGTTTTGAAATAGTAAGAATGTGATTTCATTAAAGGCTTCTGTAGTATAACCTTTGATTTCCTCATGACAAACGGAAATTACACATTTAAAGATCAGATATATGGAATAAAAGCGTGGTATTTCATTCATTCTACTCAACCAAAGCGGCTGATAGGTTCTGCGTATTTACGCTTGATTTGTATGTTATTTTCTTTTAAAGTAAAAATATTGGAACTTACTTTTTTATTTGCTGCAAATGAATGTTTTTTTTTATTTTGTAGGTAATGTGTCCTTGAAAATTAAGGGTGAGCATTTTATGATATACCGGTGGCGTATCAAGTCTATGAATTCAATTAGACATTTTAAGTTAGAAAACCTAATAACACTTAGCTCGGAGATCGACTTTAGGACCTCTCGATTGGTAGCCGTGTATGTTACCACTCGGATAACGAAACAGACATATCATTTGTAACTTTTATATAACTCTAAATTTATTACTTAAAAATGTACGGTGGAGGAATACGAGATAAAACCAATATTAATTTGCATATGTTGAAATAGTAAATATTCGCATCAGTTGCTATGGGTATTATATTTAAATTAAATAGATGTACCATTTTCCTTGTTAATTATAAAAATTAATTCATGCTTGCAAACATAAGCCGTCTTGATACAATTATTATTTATTTATTGGTTGGGAAACAAACAACAATAATATACGGTAAGGAAATTACATAGAATGATGATGCAAAAGTCAGCAAAGTTTCCACTAATTACTAACACAGTTATTCACAAAACAAGCAATTAATAGATTAGAGCAATAGGTTAATTAAAAAGAGAAAAAAAAAAATTAACATTATGCCAATTTGAATCTCATTGTCAGTATGAAAAAAAAATAGTCAATAAAATTAATAAGCCATGTCGCCTTACACGTGGTACTCAAAATACTGGTCATTATTACATGTATACAAATCCATCTTGTTTGACGATATGAGTTACGGTTTATGTCTCACCTAAGATCTGTACAAGATTTGGCAGTAGTTCTTTGCGAAATTGCCGAGTTTCTAGTCTTCATAACATTTATTTCTTTCAATTTTTTGTTTTACTTAGAAAAACAAGATTAAACTTTACAGTAAATATGTTTTTCTATTATTCGCAGGTTCATTTAAAAATTTAAATGTAAGTAGTTTAAATTTAAAGAAGTTAATATATGCAAAAATATGTACATTTGTAAGTAATATTAAATGCGTAAAATGATTCATATCTCTGTGTGTTTATTCGTACTCTGTGCTTATATATAAGAGTGAAAATTACTCCGGCGTCCTCCAAACACCGTATTACTCGTAACTGTTGCGTGCAACGAGTTCTGCTAAAAAGTAGTTTTAAGTTATTTTATAAGCGTTCGCATTTGTACATGTTGTTAATATCATTTTTAAATAGTTTACATTATTACCCAATACATAAATAAATATATTTTAAAAGATTTAATTTGACTTAAATTTGCATGATTGTTAATGTTACCTACACAAACTTTGTTAAAAAAAATTATAGATAGACGTGGAAAATGTTGGGCCAGTTAGTTCTGTATATTTTAGTGTTGACCGATGTTGCAAGGGCTTTCTCCGAGGCATATTACGATTCTTTTACGGGAAATCAAATTACAATTGATGAAATGAAAGTGCACATAATTAGAAACACTACGTTGTAAGTTTTATGATTGTTATTTAACTTATATATCTTTTATTATTTAAGCAGTGATTATCCAATAGTTTAATTTTGAGGATTTCACTCCAGGTGTCTCGGATTCAAATTCTGGCATACTTATATCTCCTAGTTTCCAAAAAATAAAATGTATTTTTTTAATGATAATTTACATACCTACATATGTTGTTGTAACTGTGAAGCAAAATTGTTAGGAAGCCTGCACATTTTAAAGGTCTGTATAATGTTTTTTAAATCGTGTGAAGTCTCCCAACTCGTACTTGGAAAACCTACATTATTTTGTAGAGAGGCGCGCGCGCACAAGGGTTAGAACTGAGAACCTCCGCAATGAAAGTCTGAATTTTAAATCACTAGCTTTTCCCTGTTGTTACTTAGATAAAATAGATATTCTTGTATGCACAGTTGGTGTACGAACGAAGTGAAACCGTGCGACCTGCTAGAAGGGCGTCGTATTGACGGCACATGCAACAATCTCAGGTATCCGTCAGTGGGTGCCATACATACACCAACGTATAGATTGTTACCTCCTGTGTACGATGCGGGTAAGTCCAGAACTACTGATTATTTAAATTTCTTAATTAATTTATTTTCTTAATAAAGAGTATTTAATTTGGGATCAGAAGGACGTGTGCTGGCCAACAACATAGTCTAATATTTGGTTTGCGTAATGATAATAATTCAAATCCACGCTTTTTCTTCATTGTGTGTTTGTCTCTTTTTGTTTTCGACAAAGAAATTGTTCATAAATGTGGTAGTCAGTTCTATCAAAACTATAAATAGAGCAATGCTTATCTGAAGAAGAGTGTCTACCGTTCACAGGATATGAGCCAAAGCGTGCTAGGAGCGGATCAAAGTTGCCATTGGTGCGGCCAGTCAGAACGGGCCTGTTGCTGGAAGGTCGCGTCCCGGACCAAAGGTTTACTCAGCTGGTTGCGTACTACTTGGTGTTTATGTCTGGAGATATCCTGTCGTTCCATGACACTAGTAAGATAGTCTTTATAACTTATTTGAATTCGTCTATATGTCTAATGTTTATATGTCAAAAGAGGTATCTTGAAGAAATGTGTAATCAAATTAGACATTTTTTCAGTCAACTATCTAGGTTGGAAAACTCACTGCTGTGAAAAGAAAGGCGAAAGCGATTCGGAATGTATCCCGATGAGGGTCCCGGATGATGACCCCGTGCTCCGCTTCACCGATGTGCGATGTTTGAATCTCACCAGACCCTGGAGTTTTCAAAGTCGTGGGTGCGTTCACGACCATTCTCCTCCAGAAAGGGTAAATAGTATATTTTCTATTTGAAACTAGAAAGTCCCTATATTATCCAAGGCTGAAATACTGGACCAATGTAAAAAAATAATGTAACAATTGTGTCAGTTCAGTCTACATCAGATGTGGATGTTCTTAAGAGGCCGAGGCTGTTAGCCAAATTATAGTAGGTACTGTCTCTTTGAATTATAAAGCAATTTGACCAGCCCATATTCATATCATCGTTTTGTGACCCGAAAATTTGAGAGACATTTGCATATCTGTAATTTAAGATCTGTTGATTTGTACCTCAACTGAAGCTATATTAAAGAGCGTCACCAATTTAAAAATTTTAACAGTAGTTATATTAACACGTGAGTATTCTATCGTATCTCATGAAAAAGTGTGTTGTTTCCTCCTATTTTATGAGGCACGGTCGCGGACAAAGTTTATCTATCATATAATAAAGACAGTAGTAAATACATGTCAGAGCATCGTTGAGTAAATAGTGAATATTGTTGTATATCACTAGCACAATAAACAGTTCCATTTCATAAACAGAGCGAATGCTTGTGAGCGAGTGTAACGGGTTAAAAAAATATAATCACTGTTACTTATCTATAGATAACAATCGACATCAGAAGGCTTTATTATACCGCGCCAATGTTACGAGGATTTATGTATAGCCGCCATATTTTAACAGAAATACTAGTGCTTGGATCTTGACAAAAAAAATTTAAAGATAATTTAGTTAATGTATACGGACGCAGATTTTATCATGTTGCTGTCTTCTACTATTTATTAAATTGTGTGACATGTAACCTTAAAAAAGTATGAGCTTGTAAATGTGAAAAGTGCGCCTAGACTCCTAGACTCCTAGACTCTCAAACAGGAGGGTTGTCTGGCATATTTTATACTCTAGTGGGATTTAGTTCATCAACAATATCATTAAAATCTTCATCATCTTCACTATTATCATCAACTTGTTTTGTTTCGTTGTTAAACATAGGTCTCTCCCTAAAACTGTTAGACCACAGTAAAAATAAGATATTCAGTCGTAGTACATTTATGTACATAGTGCAGTTTGTGTTTCATCCGCAGTATGACTTTACATCATGTTGCTTAACCTTTTGGTGTAATACCTTGTGGGTTAGAATTTAATTTGGCATTTAAATTAATTATTTTTGCACTACAAAGAAATCGTATTCACGTCCTGGATAAATTACGGTTTATGTATAATGTATGAGGTTGTAACAGGTATGTAGACTGTTACAACATATAGTGTTATGGGTATCTTCGGTTTGAATTCTGGCTTAGGTCTTGCATTCAGACGGTCACAGGTTCCAATTTTCGTTAAATTCTTCGGGCTTTACAAATTTATGTGTAATTTGAGAATGAAATCAGTAGGTAACTGTAACTTCTTCTTTTTCGTGATTCGTTCCTTTAAGCAAAGAATCGCAGTTCCTTTGCGTCAGCAATCACTTGACAGTGTCTCGCCAGTTGGTCGTGTCTTCTTTGCCATGTTGAGCATCATGGAGTGATGTTCCGAGTTCCTCCCTTATAGTAATTTGCATGCCTGAATTAATTCCATAGAGCCAAGACGTGAGAAGTCAACCTTTTTGCACTTAGTCGACGTAGTTGATTTGAAGAGTTGTCCACGGAGAAGGACCACGCGGTTGTATCAACTGTTGCCTTACATATATATACGTAATATGTAAATAATATGTAAATAATTTATTACATCCATAAATAATTTACATTCAGATAATTACTTCGACCACAACTTTTGATCTATCCCAGTTATATGGATTCGTTGAGAGAGATACAAATTTACGAGCGAGAGCCTTTGTTGGTGGGCTGCTGAAGGTCGAGATAGAGAATGGAAGAGTCTGGCCACCGAATAGCGAGAAGCCATTCGAAATTTGTCGAGCTAACTTGGCACCCCGCGAAACAAGGTGCCATGGAATACGTAAGTGAGCGATTCCGTATACATCCTATGCTAAGGATGTCTCTTGCATATATCGACGGGATAGAATGTTTTTAATAGCAATTTTATTTAAACCTTCCATATTAGAGATAGACAATGCTTTAGGAGTAGGTATATTGTCTAAGTTACAATTGATGCGCTATTATATGGAGTTCTTTAAGTAATTGGTAACTCCACTGGTGTCGCACATGTCCATAGACGATGGTGACCACTTATCATCGGGTGGCCCATTTGCCTGTTTGCTTGGTTTCAATTAATAAAAAAAACCACAAGCAAGTCTTATAAAACATCGCAAGTAAATATAGGCTTTTAGTGTTATAATCTTTATACACCTACATATCTTTAAAACTGTTTTCTTTTGTCAGAGAAGTCAGTCATGCAGGTAGCTTGATATTAAGTGATAGACGTCTATTCCTTCATAAGACTGAAGTTCTTCCTGTCTTCTATAAGTCATAGAAACGTTAGTGTTGATGATGGCTAAGTAGAAGACTTCCGTGTCTGCAAATTACACTAACTAATCAGACACAAAGATAATCTGCTCAGAACATGATACAGAAGATACTATTTTGCAGCCGATGACAGCGCAAATGGAGTATTTGGAACTAACTTTTTCGTGATATTGTTCTGGAGGTATCATAATTTTATTGCCTCTCATCTCGCGCTGATCAACCCCTGCTGGGACGACGAGAGACTATTCTACACCGCGAGGGATATCAATATTGCAATCGTTACACAAATATTTTACTACGAACTGAATCCCGTTATGATGGGTGAGTGTTTTTGTGATATCATTGTTACATCTTACCTACCTAAGGTAGGTAATGCTGACGCAGTTGTGGACTGATTTATAAAAATATCGGGAGTTAGTTATTTAGTTCTATCCTTAAAAATTAAATTTCATTGTTTCTACAATTTCGAACACAACCCATTATTACGAGATTCTTTTTTTATGTACAGACGGTCTTATTTTCTCAAAGAATTTAGTAATAAAGCTGAAATTAACTGTACCTTTACTGCTGTATTTGCTATTCCACTTCCTGTGTTGTTTGCAGCTAAAGTCATGTAACATTTTGGGGATGGTTTTGGGTTTGGTAGCACTTTATTTAGTTAGAAAGGACTTGAGAGAAATCTAAAAATCCGGGTACCATCGTAACCTCTGTTGACCTAGTAATAAAGGTCCAGCTATCTTGTGTTTCTTGATAAAAGCCAACTTTATGCTAAGGTCGTGAGAATCTCCAAAGAGATGGTGTGATATCGTACGATGACGGATTTAGGGACTTATACAACGAGCACGTCCTGCCGCAACTGTCCATGGAGTACACGTTCATACTACGGTGGGCGCACACCATGCAGGAAGGCGTGATGCAGTATGTATTCCAATGAAACTTTCATTTTCAATGTAATTTAAAAATGTTAATTAACTGATAATTAAAGCTGTGATAGGGTTTAGAATTCAGCTTCCCACTTTGAAAGTCGTGGGCTTAAGTCCTGGTTCGCACTTCCTCATAAAGAATGTCCACTTTAAAATTTAATATCACCTACTCAAGTAATAAAGGAAAATTTTATAAGGACACTTTTAAAAACTAGCACACTGATATAACGGTTGATGGTGAATTGATTAATAAGGCACTGTCAACCGTAAATGAAGATGTCAAGTTTTTGAATCCAGGAGTCGTTGTATCTTTGTGTTCTGGAGCATTGATACATTTGTCATTCTTGGTAATCGTTATTTAATATTATCTGCATGCGATTTTGCTAATTCTGTTATGAGAATTTATGAACCTCTCACTTGTAAAAGGTTATCGCTTCCAATCAAATATCAGTGGATATAATTGTGAAGGAATTAGACAATAATTTATTAAAGTTACTATCGTCCAAGAACTATTTCTATTTAAAATTAAAAATTTCAAAATTCGACAAAACGCCTTGAGTGTTCTTGATTCACATTCGTTTTATTTAATCCAAAAATTTCAAAATTTACATATTTATGTTTGATTAAAATGGAATAAGGTCTACGTTGTACAAGGTAAAATAATATGCAAAGGTGGTAGCGGTGGGAAAGGTGGTCTTGGGACAGTTGTTGCTTATACACTTGTAGTTTGGATTATAGCTTACGAACTTACATCACTTATATCATTTTAGCTTGTACGATAAAGATGGTAACTACGTCAAAGATATGAGGATAGCCAATCTCACTTTAAGGACAGGATATTTGGGTGTGGGAGACAACCTCGATATGATAACACAAGGCTCGTTCCGGCAGGCGGGCGCCAGGGTAGATGATGCTGTCGACCCCGATGTGAGTCACTCCCTAGACCAAGGGTTAGGGGTTCATGCCCAAAACAGAACTACCAAAAGAGAATCGATGATCGCCAAAACCATACCGAATATTTGTACTAGTTACCTAAACCAAAATTTGACCATATTAATTTTTCTGTTTGATGTTCTGCCTAGATAGCCCAGTTAGGCCTCGGTTATTTACAGAAGATAGCCGATCTAACTGCGAGTGATCTATCCAAGAACAGATATTTTGGCATGCAGTCGTACACCAAGTACAGAGAACACTGTTTCGGGGACATCTTCCGTACCTTCGAAGATTTGATTCATGCTATTCCAGCGGAGGTAAGTTAGCAAGATCTTCTTAATATTCTAATCGTAGATTTATATGTGATCGAATATTAATTGTTCTGGATTTGGCTTTCAGGAATATTAATGTTTTAGATATATTATATGTTATTCGTAATCCTTAGTTATCAGCAACACCTACATCTAAAAATATTCGAAACTAGATCGATATATGTGTAGTACTAGGACAGAAACTGAAATTTTTGTTTGTAGAGAATAGCAAAATTCAAGGAGATATACGAACATGTGGATGACATTGACCTGCTGGCTGGTGTGTGGCTGGAGAAGATGGTGCAGGATGGGTTCGTGCCGGAGACCTTCTACTGTCTGGTGGTAGAGCAGCTGCTGCGTACTGTAATCTCGGACCGGCACTGGTATGAGAGACCCAGCAGACCCAACGCCTTCACTTATGGTGAGTGTTAAATATTTGCGGACTATCTCTGTCTATATTTGGAAATAATGATTTTTTGGTAGTCTATAAAATCATTTCCTGGCGTGCTCATACACATATAAACGTATATATTAAAATCTTGTCCCCCAATAGTGAATCAGCCATATGCGAAAAACAAACATATTTTTTATCCGTCTTGCTTTCGGTAGTATGACTCCTCAAAAAACCGTTAGCTGAGTACAGTGGAATTTGAATGGGAGTCGATTACGTGAACGTTACCATTTAATAAACGAATCTCACATATCCTTCAGACTCAAACACAAATTGTCCTAGAAACAATATGTTTTACTATTAAATATATAGTATTAGTATTTATACACAAATATAATAAGTGAGTATTTATAAACAATATGTTTAAGGTAGAAATATGCTTCAAAACTGGTGCTGCTCAAGAGGTTGTGTGTATGTGTGTTTTACTATTCCTAAGTTTTGGTTATTTTGCAGAACAATTACTGGAGATAAGACGCGCTTCTGTCGCTCGTCTGCTGTGCGATGTGGGGGACAGCGTCACTTACATACAGCCGCATGCCTTCCTCGTCGCCGGGCCCGAGTATGTATACACATACATATGTATATTTTTTATTATTATAATTTAGACTGTATCTATCGTAACAGATGACCCAATTCGATAGCATAGTCAATGTCAATATGTTGTCAACATTGTGTCTGTAATCCCCGAAAGGTATCGTACACTCCTCCGTTTCACCAGTTACGTTTAAGTCCCATGGAATTGGTGGTAAGCCTATTGCTATACACCGGGTACAGATCCAGACTTCGAGTCACTACTAGAAAATTCTACTAGTTACATTATCATCTTTATCACCATCAGCCTACTCCCGTCCACTGCTGGACATAGGCCTCTTCAATAGCCCGCCGTTGAGCTCGATCTTCAGCTCTTAGAATCCACTGCCAGCCTAGAGGGCGTCCTAGGCTACGTTTGCCAAGCCGCGCTCTCCACTCCACAGCACATACATATAATTAGTTACATACTCAATTAAACAAACTTATTTAATGAAAAGATTACATATACATATATATTGTGTATAAGTTTATAGAGCAGTTTGAAATGTTTAAAAGACCCTGCCTACCGCAGCAAATAACGCATAGCCAATTGGCTTATGCTGCTGTGGACAACACAGCAGCTGATACGTGGGGTCTATAAAATTAAATTATGCTATCTACATCAGTGAAAAGGGAGAATTCTATGTTTTCAAAGTTTAACGGTATCGATAACAATATAGCAGTTGGCCTTCAGAGGTTACATCAATTTCGCGAAGGCTGTAGGGCTGTTAACCTTCGCGAAATTGTTTATTAAGGTGGAGTTTTATGCGTTTCGCTTCTATTTATGAGTCATTCAAATTATATTCATTAAATGTCTCCAAACAAAATAATTTGGATGTCGGCGGGTTGGGACTGGAGAAGGTCTAGAACATTCGTAGAGTTTTCCAGCGTTAATAATTGGGAGTATAGACTTTGAATCTTCATAAGTTTGTTAGGTTTCAAATTAAACTTTTATCAGTTTTATTCATCGTTACATACATATAATTTAATGAAAATCATAATATTGGTACACCTATCAATTAAGGTAAGGTTAGCGTCTGATTTGAACTATGCTTCCCTGTAATCCCCGAATTCTGTAATTCCTGAAGGGGTAGGCAGCGAGGTGTAGTACACGCCCAGTGTAATTTTAATAAATAAATTTTACTAAATATAGATTTATACTTTGATTGCAGCAACGAAATGGTGAGCTGCAACCAGATCGACAGAATAGACTTCAGCGTGTGGAGAGACGACAGTTGTCGAGCTAAGTAATGTGCGACGTACATGGACGTTAGCTTAAGGTCGTGATCCATTAGCGAATAAAATTGATGTACCTTCAGCTAGTGGTAAATAAATGATGTGTTTGGTCGCGAGACAGTGGATAATATCCCCTTAAATTACACAACGTTCTACTTCCGTTTACCCTGATATCCGTCGTTTCAAATTCCTAATTTAAATCCCAGCGATATCCAGCGGCTATTTGGAAACTATCAGCTATTCAAATGAGCAACTTAATAAAATTTTAGCATAATCAGAATTATAAAAATGTAAAATCAATATAAAAATTGAATTATAAAAATGCAAAATCAATATAAAAAATCATAAAACAACTACACGAGAATGTCGTTAGGTGCATCATTTATTTAATACGTCATGTATAAATTATTTACTACTTGGTTCGGTTGATCGATTTTTTTCACTCAGTGTGAATCTTATTTAACATTGACAAAGGGAAAATCAAATGTGGCGGAGACTAGATGTACATAGATTGTAAAAAATGTATTATATACTGTTCGGTTGGGGCAGTACAGGATACTTATCGTAGTCCTGATGTTACTGTAACTGATCGATATTAAAAAGAAATCTTATTATGCACAGCCAGTGCTATTAAAATGTCAAAATCATCTGCTAGATAAATATTCTCAGTTCGCATACATTTCTTCTCGGGCGAGGTCGTGGCGTTGCATATAAATCGGCTATATTATCGTTTTTTTTTCTCGAATAAAATAAAAATGAAGGTAATCGACTGCATACCAAACACCTGTTCAATACACCAAAATTGTGCGTTTGGTAGGAATTAAGTTCAGCTAAACGAGGCCAATGGAAGCATTATTATTAATGTCAAATTCTTTAATCGTGCTATTAAAGAAAAAAAAAGGATTGACGTTATGATTTTTGAAACGGTATAAAAATAGTAAATGGTGACGCTAAGCTGTATAATAAGTTACAGTATACAATAAGTTAGAAAAAGACAGCCGTATTCCTTATCCATCAAAAGCGACAAAAATGCCAAGTATGCGGTTAAAGAGTAACTTAGAGAAGAATTATTAACAGAACTTTTTAAAAAAATAATACCAAATAAAATTTGTACAAATAATTAGACAAACAATTTTATAACTGTTTTGAACCCACTGTATTTTATGTGACATTACCGTTTTAATAATATGTTTAGTTTATACCTGGTGTTTTGTTATTTTGTTCGTCCATGGCATAGACTCTATGTGTGTAGTGACCTAGTAATGGACGCCTAATTTGTCTAAATGACAAAGTCTAGCTATTCCGTTCTCTCAGTGTTTTTAAGTAGTGGATCTGCATTATTTTAATTACGCTGTGTTTTTTAGTTCAGCAACATACATATACATATATCATTGTATTTTTGTTTTCCTTGATAATATGTTTATTATTCATCAGTGTAGTGTTTTAATTATCGAAGATGAATTTAAAGTTTTAATTTGAAGCATCTATTGGACAACTAAAAATTCTATCATAACGTAATCCCCGAAGGGGTAGACAGAGGAGTGTAGTAACTACATTCGCACGTTTCACCAGTTACATTTACGTCCGATGTAATAGGCGGTGAACCTATTGCCATACTCCGGGCACAGATCCGGACTCTGAGTCAAGTGCTATTAGAAGTTCTAAATTAGATAAATCCAGTAAGTACCCGACCCGGGATTCGAACCCAGGTCCTCCCGATCGGCAGTCGCGCTTGCAACCACTCGACCAACGGAGCAGTTAACCTTAGTCAACGAGGCAAAACTTATACACACACACAAATATTATATGTTCCATTTATTATTTCTTATTACACGGAAAACGAATTGACTGAAAATTCTTATGGCATTATATTTTGTTCTCGTTTATTTTTATAATGAACATCGAGTTCATTAACTAAGTACTTACTCAAATCTAGTTATTGAATTTTTAACAACTTTAAAAACATTAAAACTTATCGATGAGTGCAGTTTAAGAACGGAAAAAGAACTGTGACACTTATCTGCAGTTTTAAGCAGTATTCATATTATTGGAATATGTCATATCATATTATATCAACCGAATTCTATGTAACGCAATAGTAACTGAACATCATCACTATTAACCCTGTTAAAGTTCCACTGCTCGATACAGGTCTCTCCTCAGACTTTGGATTGTCGAGGATATAGACTGCCATATATTTAACTCGTAAGTTGACGGATTTCACACGCCTTCAAACGCTATAAAAAACTCGTAAGTAATGAAGACTTCCTCGCCGTATTTTCCCTCTCTAATGAAGCGATTAGTAATCTTAAAAATGCACGTAGCATTGTTTGATTCCAAGTACAGGTCTAGGATAACTTTAAACTAGTTACAAGTGTTTCTAACAACTATGTATAAAAAGTAGCATGTACATATATTCTCATTACTTACTATGCTGTTATACATATAATCCGTAACAACTACATACGATTATGTCGTGTAAACAAAAAAAAACGTTTTTAAATCGCCAACCCTTTACAACTTATCAACATCGGACTAATGAACAAAAAACCGAATAAATCGTCTATATGGAAATTAATGAGCGACACATCCCAACAAGGGTATGAAATTTCAATTTCAACAGGTGATAAATATATCATAGTATGCGTCTGATTAATGTCCATCTGTATGTTCGTCCGTACAAAACTTCACCTGTTACGGCCGTTCGGGAGCAGTGCGCATGTGTGGGGCAGAAGGCTTCAGTTCGGCGGTGGCTTTCGTACGACTGGCACAAGGGCCGCCTCCGCGAGACACCAAGTGCGCGCCAAACACGTAAACTCTGTAGCCAAACGTACTAGTACGATCGAAACTTATATTCTTTCCGTATACAATTTTAATTAGTTATCAATTAATTGAAATTGGTCCCCTTTTCGAATTTCGAAATTTTTAATTAATAAATATATAAGTTTTCGTATTGACGCCCCGTGTTTTGGGGTTTGGAAAGTAATATCTATTGTATTGCAACCGAATCTGAGCTAATACCGAGATGTGGTGGATCCTGCGTCGAGCGCGGCTCACGGGCGCTTCCTTCTTCAGCCAGTCGTCCAGCACCACTAACAATAACAACTCTAAGCCAGGTAACTTCGCGCTAGTTGTTAACTTTTATTTTCATTTCAGTTCAGCATAGCGGTGCAACTCTGTAGAGTCATTTACTGGATACGCATCTCAGCACACACACCATCACTAGTTTTAACGGTGTTAAGGCAATATGAATAATAAAAACTCGATGTTACTTAACGGTCAAACTCATTTATGTAACGGTTGCTGATGCATTTATTTCACTCTGAAATTAATTATAGAGAGAAATTTATTATTTTTAGACAGAATCTAGTAGCCTTTTCTCTTTTTATTACTTTTTCTTTCCTTCTAGTCATATTCCCTTTACTGAGGATCGCATACATGAAGTCCGATCCACGTGCATAAATGTTAGCGGATTGTTGTACTCTAAAGAGTACTACGAAAATGCAGTTGAAGATACTTTTTAATAAAAAATAAAGACTGTAACGGTTGATATAAAACGAATATAAAAGATATTATAGAATGATAACATGTAATTATTTCAAGCGAACTTATAAACGGTGTCTAGTTGCCGGAAGCTTGTATTTAAGTTAGTGAAATGAGAAATTTTAATGGATACTTTAGCCACACTTGTTAGGGTAAACTCTACTTTGTTAGGAAGTTGTAAGAAGCGAAGAGATGGAAGTTTATGAAACAAACTACATATAAATATCTAACGGTAACCCATATTCCAACAGTGGAATTTTAATGGGTCGATTATTATTATTTTTTTTATAACGGTAAGTACTCGTACATATAAAAACATACATACATACGGGTATACCTAACATAGTCTGAATTCGCCTAAACCTTGTAAAACATAGCTTTTTTTTTTCGATCCTTCCGTCCATTTCACTGATGGAACATGGGTCTCCTCTCATAGTAAGGTTTCTAGTCTGTTACGCTAACCAAGTGTGCGTTGGCAGATTTAACACGCCTTACCATATTTGTATTTGTAAGCAGATGGTGCAGATTTCCTCACGACGTTTTCTTCCACTATTAGCAAATGATATTCAAATTTTAAACGCACTTTTTTAAAGATTTGGCTCCAGGCTTTAGCCATGGATTTAAATCCAGGACTCCCGGAGTGAAAGGCTGAATTGTAAACCACTAGGCACATAACTTTATAGTTATTGCTCCAACTTGCATTGCATGCTGCAACTTTTATTATACAATAAATAATGAAATCAGTAGTCTAACAAAATATCTGTCAATACTGTTATAATATGTTAAAGAAACATAAAGAACCTTTA
Organism: Elbella merops; assembly: GCA_018244855.1. Classification (NCBI taxonomy): domain Eukaryota; kingdom Metazoa; phylum Arthropoda; class Insecta; order Lepidoptera; family Hesperiidae; genus Elbella; species Elbella merops. The sequence continues at coordinate 16,379 of DWMG01000834.1, forward strand.
TTGAATGGAAATACGCCAGTTATATAACATCTGTGAGCAGATACGTACATACAAGACCAATTATAATTTAATTAATCAAAGCCAAATGAGGCAGTCTCGGAAACGATTACCGCCCGCGAAATGTGAACACAACATTCATATACGAGTATATCCCGACTCTGAATCGTGTAGAGACAGCTCTACTTACTTGTGCTTAAGTTTGTGCGAATCGCTACATATTAATAGATACATATGTATATGTTTATTTATTTGACGTAGGTACAGATTTGGGATTATTAAAATCATTCATTATCATAAACGGTCTTTTTCCCGTAATGTATTCTCTGGGCATGCGGATACAGAATTGTTGGGATGGTACGAATTATACACGCAGTGTCGCTCTCATAGGAACATGACAACTCTTAAAGGTTTAGCAAACTGCAGTGACTGCAGGTTGGCCACATCTGTTCAACAACTTCCAGCTGTTTAAAGGAAGGAGCTATTGAGTAGAGACTGCGGTTCAAACGTAGTGTTTGAGGTCCTTCGGCTAGGTGCAGTGACGATATACGAAAAGTGGTCGGCAGTGACTGGGTTCAAAGAAATGAAGAACAAGATCAGTGGGGTGCTGTTTAGGAGTGCTATGTCCAGCAGTGGACAGAAACAGGCTAACTGGTTTGTTCGCGTTGTGAGGACAGAAAACAACCAAACAAAAACGGTCAGTGTGGTGCCTTTGAAAAAATGTCTCACGCCTTTGCGGCTAGACGCTTCCCAAAGCGCTCCAGAAAGTACTATTACATACTGAACGTTAAGCCACATGGAGTACACCTAGTATAAACAAACTCTGACACAATACATGAGTTTCATCATCATCATCAACAGCCTATCTCAGTCCACTGCTGGACATAGGCCTCCCCCAAAAGGGGTTTATGCCCGTAATCTC
>DWMG01000835.1:0-17297 GCA_018244855.1 Elbella merops
GACTCGAAGTCTGGATCTGCGCCCGGTGTATAGCAATAGGGTCACCACCTATTCCATGGGACTTAAACGTAACTCGTAAAACGTGGGGGTATACTACACTCCTCAGCCTATCCCTTCGGGGGCTTACAGGCGTGATGTTACGTTATAAAAACTAGTACTGAGGATGACTTAAGCAAATTTTAAAAATTATACTTTACAAGACATTTATCCACATTTAATTGATACTGGATTATCGTAGCTGAGTAAGTGCAAACGAGTCGATAGAAGACTGTCAGAAGTTGTCTTTGGTACTCGTGAACAGCTGCTACCGACTTTAAATAACGCTGCAAGAACAATTATTATTAATATTATGAAACTAAGGTTTCTCAATTAATCCAGTTGGTACAATAAACCTAATAGTCGGTATTAGTGCAGTTATTAATAGTGTCTGCTCTATTTAAAGGCCCATAAAGATGCGGTACCACACTGAAGGACTGAAATGATCGCCTCTAACCATCCATGTGTATCCACGTGTTCATTCACGTGTAAAAGATGAACATAAAATTCTAAGCATTTATATAATAAAACCGTATTAATACGATTAATGAATAAAGCTGTTGTCAGTTCGTTAGGCAACTCGCTCACGCGCGACAACCGATATTCGTTTTTGTCAATAATTAATGCGACGAGCTGTCATTTCTGGACTATGCACGGGACTTTGTCATAATTTTTGTAACTTACTTTTTAACAGTTTTTACAACGATGTCATAAGCCGTCCCCATTATAATCTTAAAATATGCTTCCTCGAAATACATGTCAATCAGTAACATTACAGTATTTATAATATATAAATAAAAGTCAATGTCGCGTTATTAACAATATCAGTACCAATTAGACAAAAAAGGCCTGCAAAAATAATTGAATCAATAAGTTCTTGATTGTAATAAAATTCAAATAATAATTATTGTGTAAAATCATCAATTATTATTTGAATTATTTTTGTAGGTCTTCTCTGTTTTTATTAATCAAAAACTGAGTGACCATATTAGACTTTCCCTCTCAGTGTTGTGTAAAGCTCAGAGTATAGAAACGAACTTTAATATTGTCACCAGTTTTTATGTTACACAATCGAAGCGTGGTTCAATAAAGCGGCTGTCAATTTTATTTCGTCGTGCATTCAACACACGCCGGCTGACAATCACTCTCTGTCAATATGTACGACAAAGGGCTGTTGTTTCTGCGATATAGCTGACTAATGAAATTCTTTTTCCTTTATTTACAATATATTGCAACATCCGATCGTCCTGCGTTGTTAGAACTTAATCGCATTTTGCTAACGCTTCAATCTATATTGCTGTTCTGAATTTAAAATTTCAACACTTGCGCTTTTAATGGAGGGATTGTCCGTGTGTATTGTATGTATACATATAATTATGTATTACTTATATCTACTATGTATAAAATATTAAACATTTTAATTAGTATTAACGCTTGTTAAGTATTGTATTTTACATATTATGTATTGATTATTTGTATAATCGGCACAATTTATTGACCTTTGAACGTAATACGATCGATCGCGTCGTATCTATGGCAACACTAAAGAAGTCCGAGTAATTTATTGAAACTGGAACCAAAAATAAAACAATTAACGCTCCCGTTAAAGTTCTTGCAATAAATATGCATTCACCGTTGAATCACACCGATAAATCTCTGCAAATTTCCCCTAGGAAAAACATTTCGGATTTCGCCCCGTCGGCAGACAAATTAAATTTTCTACACATTGAATTTCAGCGGGCTTAGTAATTACTTAATTTGCCGATTAGTTTACAGTTGCCTGAGTGCAGGTAGATGGGAGAAAATTTAAAATACTTAACGGTCTTTCTTCTCTACGTAGTTTATCTTGGTTGTAAATTCGCTACTAGATTGGTGGGAATTTTCCCTACCTTCGAATTACCACTTAGCATAATTTATTGTAAAAGTTATACAGCTAATATAACAAAATTATACAATTGGTTTTATATTGCGTACTACATATGTATGTCATGTATAAAGTATTATGTATGCCCAAAAGATTATGGCTAAATAAAATATAGAGATGTAATAAAATAAATAACAATTTCAGAGACCATTTAAACATGAATTCGTTCTAATTTTTTGTTTATGGTAAAGCAAATTAATAAATCAAATGGGAACTCGCTTGAACGGACACTGGGATTGGTCTGTTGATAATTGCCGCAATAAAAAACAAACTGAAGTATTTGGACGCAGTTTGTGCAGTTATGTGAAATTTTATTTAGTAACAAGTAGACAAATAATGATTTAATGACTTTTATATCTAAAATTGTGGCTATATTGTATACACATACATATTTGACCAGGTTTCCAGTATCTATCATTATTTAATTAATAATCCGTTAGCAGAGTTCGGCTAAAATCACTTTGCCTTCTCATTAAAAGAATTCTTCAATTTCGTATCAGTTTTTGCTGTTTAACAGCAATGCTTCCATTGTTTTGTTTCTGCTTACGGTATTGAACGGTACTCGTAGGCATAAATAAACAGACATGGGGTTACGTAATCCTTACAGATAGGTAAATTTCGTTTGAGATTGAATTAAGATGTTTGTGCGTGAAACTATAATTTATTTAATCCATTTTATAACAAAATTCCCAAATTATTTCCTAAATTTATAACAAATAAATATTACTTTTGATCTAAACTTATCTGCCTACCGATACGGGAATAACAGGCCTGATATTACGTGTATTACGTTGTAAATTTTACTTCAAAGGTTAAAAATAATGTCTGAGGTTTATCCCCGTATATGTCGAAATTGTGGTATAGGTACCTATATCGTTTGGACCACACCTTTGTTAGCAGAAAGTGTGTCCCGGTTCTGTTAATATGTGGGCACATTGTATCTTGATGAATATTAGAACAAGTGTTAGAAGACAGGAAACTTGGTATCATTCATTTTAGTAAGTATATTGCCTGAACATTAAGGACTTAACAGGAATATTCACATTTTTTTAGGTATATGAAATAATAATTTATTTACTTATAATTATGACTTGCCCAAGGTTGGAAGTATTTTTGTTAAACTATAATATTAATAAATTCAAATCTCATTGGATTTAGGCTACATAGGAACTTTTTAGTGAGTGTACAATACACATATTCGCAAAACACATCAAATATTTACCGTTCACATTTTGTTTACTTGTTTGTTTAAATAAGTACGCTTAGGGTATTAAATTTTAATATAATTAAAACCATATTGACTTTATGACACTATGAAAATTCCAATCAATTAAAATAATTTTATTAGGTATTTCTATACGTCAAGTTTTTATCTATCTGTCAGCTAGTTGTGGACGAACACTTTGAATAATAATTGTGTTTGCAAAACAAATCTATAACAACAGCTTTGTCATTATTATATCGTCACGCCAGGTCCTTCACGGGATCGGCAGAGAACACCGAATATTTTTTTGTATATACATATGTACCTTTTAAAATACTTATGACACATCTTTCTTGATAGCAACTTGTATCAATTTATAACTTACCTTTCTATGAACATACTTCTAAAAATATAACGACTCTCGACATCATGCACGTCCAATCCTTGCGGCCTTGTTCTGGACATCAAAAGAATTAAGCACTTTTAAACATCTCCAATGGGATTTTTTGCGCGAATAGTACGTCGAAATAAACCTCTTGTGTATGTAATTCCGTGACGTCCGAGCGTGCTTTTGACGACCAAATGACCGGCCCTCCAGTGTCGAGGGTACTCCGCTTTGGCCCCTCTGCGCAAGTATACGTAGATAAAATAGAAAATCTCGTAAAATAAAAATGGTAGGGCGTTATATTTTATATATTACCTTTCTGATATTGTACTATCTGCTTCAAAATTTCCAATAACATTTTCGTGTTATTTGTTAAGATTTATTTTTATTTATAGCAATTCGTAATCATTTATTATACAATCGCTAGCTTAAAACAAAACTATTTTATAATTTTCGGACTCGTACCTACTCGTAATATCCAATTTTCCCTCAAATTCCTTTTGTCTACCTTTGCACATATTTACTTTAATATGAACAGAGTGATGTAAGTGAATGACCCACGTGAAATCTGTAAATATTTCGCCCTCGGTCCTGTCTGCCCACCCCGTAAGGTACCGACCGTGACTGTATACTAATAACATTGTTTAGAACATTGTCACAGCAGCGTTACTGCATCTGAACTGATCTTGTGCTATCAATCCGCGCGAACATTACGTTCGTTTATCATTCCACAACACGCACACCAATATACAGAACTTCATTATCACACTATCCTGTCGGGGATTCCTGTGTAGCTAGGGATAATTGAGTTTACTGCTGAATAGAATACGTGGGTATATTAGTACGTTAATAGGATTCAGCTGCGTTTTGTGTTTTATATTAGTCATTTGCAAAGAAAGTCGTTATGAAAATATTTTCTAAAGCTTGGGACATGTGCCATAATAAAATCAGCCACTTAGTGCGGTTTTTTTTATTCGTACCAGATAGGTACTCCTACTTGTTAATTGCCCTGTATCAGCTTAGTGCTGGACATGCAAATATAATATCTCAAGCCAATTAACTATAGAACGAGAGTAATGTATAACAAATACATGCTGAAAAAAGTTTAATGGTACATAATGGTTACAAGGGTAGTTTATAATTTCGAAGCACGTCGGGCACCTGTTATGGGGGAGTTAATTATCACGGTGTCCTGTCGGGAATTTCCGTGTAGCGCCCGACAGTCACGTTTATTGAACTGGCAATAATATGTGGATGTGTTAATTCGTTATCCATACAAAGACCCTTTCGATGTTGCCAGCATTGTTCGTCATAATTATTGTGGGCTATTAAAATTGTTTCACACTTTCCTATATAGGGTATATACATACTGGATTTATTGAAAATTATATAATATTTTGAATGAAGTCGGTATTGAGGTCTTTTTACAACGAATATATTTTGCGTTATATTATAATACATTGAAATTGCATTCAGGAATTCCTTACACTTTTATTTCAGAAAATAAATTAGATACGTACCTACTAATAAAATTCCCATACTCTTACTATAGAATGAGTTAAGACGCAGTCTCAGCGTGTACTGTTGAGATTATGTGGGATTAAACTTTTTCCATTCATGATTTTCTAGCTCAAGTCTGTGACTTAGTAGATTTATCTTTAGACTAAGTCTAGGGAGATACGTGGAGTCTTTTTAATTAAATCTCGTTTTCGTAATGAACACGTTTAATTAAAGAATAAAAAGTACAATAAAATTTTGATTATATCATCTAGTCATTCTACCGTTGCATTAAAATAAGCAACGATATAGCCACAGTCAGCCACGCTGGTAAAGTGCTAAGTGTTGCACCAAAAAAGAACTTAATACTTAAATGCCTTCTGAAAGTCACCCTGGGAGGATAACAGTAGTTAGTGACAGATTTTAAATGAAAAAAAAATTGCTCAATCAACTCTCTATACATATATTTGTACAATACTCGTATATGTACAATGGACAGATTGAGCAATATATTTTTATTAATTTGTATATCACCTAAATATATTATATTGAAAAAATATATATGTATAGGTAACATATACATAAATATATATGTATAGGTAACATATACATAAATATATATGTATAGGTAACATATAGATAAATATGTATGTATAGGTAAGGTAGGTGATGAAGGTAACGGAATATTAAGTAAATAGCCGAATGTTAGATGATAGATATATGTATGTATATGCTGAAATTCCGAGCAGGTGAACTGGGCGCCTTGGCTGCTCAACTTACTCCTATCTAAAGTGCAGAGCGTCGTCGTGTCCTCTACAACATTTGAACGTATCTGCTGCATACGAAATGACATACTTACATACATATGTATATACGTACATTGTTACTGTCTCAACAAGAGCACAATACTCCGACTAGAAGTAAAATCGTTTTGTTGTATACCCCAATGCTATTTAAATTTTAAAGCGTCTGGGATTTTACATTCATTCCGTTTAGGGATGTATTAGGATGTATTTGATGTTAAAGTTGAGCAATGTGGAAAGTGATGGATTAAAAAGAGTTAAGTGACTATGTTAAGTGACGAACGTACGTCATATCGTGTGCTTGATCTGAAATGACATAAACATGTACGCGTTATGATAGAAATAAGCGATTTGAAATGATGTTGTAATAAAAAAATATTGAAATAATTATGTTAAACTTTTTTTTTTTTTTTCTAAAACATAGGTATAGGGTGCGCCGAAAGTAATGAATTATTGTGATTTAGCTGCCATGTTGTTAAAAACAAAATGGATTCTCACATGGACAAAATGGACTCTTTTAAAAATAAATGTAATTGTCAGTTCTAAAATCAATCTAACTTTCTAATATTGATGTGATATTTTTCATTATTCGTAAAACTTTTGAAAGTTAGTGTTAATCAGTTAGGTTATCAAAAAGTCCAGATATATCTTTTCTTAGTAAAATACGCTTTAAATTTTCATATTTATTTATTTTAAAGCTAAAAATAATATTTGAAGTTGGAAAGGTTAAAGCGAAAAGTTCAGCACCTGAACAAACCGGGGGTTAAGGATGGCTTTGTGCTTCCGAAAACATTGGACATTGTGTTGAATGTGGGTCGACTGCATTTTAACTTTAAAAACTAAAAGTCCTTTTTAAACTTACGAACCGTGTAACTTATAATGGGTCCCGATATTAGAATATGCAGTACAATATTATGTTGAACTAAGTACGCTTTTAAAGAATATTAAATACGTAAATTTTATTTATATTTCTACTTGGTACCTTTATATTTTATATGTTTAAAAAATTTGCATCTAAAGGTAACTAAAATATTGAAGTATAGTAAAGTTTTCATGACCTTATAAATGTCACATCATGAATCTGAAATTATAAAAAATTTCTAATTACATGGTGACATGATAAAATATTATGTTTAAAATTCAAATAACTGTTAATGTCACGAAAACATATCTTGCAGCTAGTTTAACAAATTCCAAATCATCATTATTATCAGTGTGCCTCTGACCATTGCTAGGCATAAGACTCCCCGAGGGGTTGTTTGTCCACAAGCCCAAAGCTGGGTATGTGCTTTGGGGTTCGAAGAAAGTGTTGATATACTTTCTCAAATGAAATTTTGTCCTTCGTTTAAAAATAATATTCCCATCTAGAATATTCGAAGTGAAACGTCTAGCTCCTGTGCAAACTGGAGTGAAGAATGGCGTTCGTGCTCCCTAAAACATCGACCATTGTGTTGGATGTAGGTCGATATGCATTTTATTAAGTTTTAAAGATGCTATTCCTGTTTGAAGTTACGACCCAAATCATTTATAACAACTTCCCGATATTAAAGTGAACTTTACCTTTCGAGCTGAAAATGTCGCATAGTTCAATATATATGTACTAGATACATATACTAGTACCTACTCGTATATATGTACATAATTAAGTTCAATCTGTGTGTGGGTGTATGTAAGATATGAATGTTTCTCTTTTCATCATCAGTCCATCTCAGTCCACTGCTGGACATAGGCCTCCCCCAATGAGCGCCATCGCGCCCTGTCCTCGGCTTTTCGCATCCAGCATCTGCCTGCAGCCTTTCGCAGATCGTCATCCCACCGGAATAATAGGACAATTAACAATAAACCAATTAGTACGGCGGCGGTTAAGAGATTTATTTTAAGATTCTTATTGAAAATTAAAAAGTAGGCTTCGTTTTATCAACTATATCTTGTACCTAACAATTTAGGGGACATACTATATAACTATTATACACTACGTTCCTCACGGCGACCTCGCGACCAGCGGCAGCTCAAGAAGGAACTTTAACTCTCGTGAAAAAATCCATGAGTTGAGACGATAGTTTTAATTTAAATAAACGTAACATCACGCATGTTATCATCGAAGAGGTAGGCAGAAGACTGTAGTGCACTGCCACGTTTCACCAGTTACGTTTACGTTTTATTATGGAATAGGTGGTGAGCCTATTGCCATGTACCGGGGACAAATCCACCCCCCAATCAATTGGAAATTATAAGATATAAAAATCCAATCATACCCGACCCGGGGATCGAATCCAGGACCTAACGATCAGTAGTTTGGGTTTGCAACAAACTCGACCAACGAGGCAGTCGAAGATTTCATTAGGTAACTTAAAATTAAATTAAGTTAATATTTAATTAAGCCTATGCTTAATTAAATATTAACTTTATTTAATTTTAACTATGTTATTGGCACGTATAGATTGCGGTGTAGAAAGCTTCTCGCTATTGATGCGGGTGTTCCTGTTATACTCTAGACAGTGATGACGTCTGTCTATGGGACCTCTTGAGAGCGGTCAGTGCTGATGAGTCAGTAGCCGCGCCGTCTGCCGTGGCATGCGGGCGGGATATAGGTCAAGATTTCTCCACGCCGACACCGACATACTCAATTGCGGTTCATTAAAACATTTTTAGGGCTTCCATGATTCTATTGATATGATCGTGACATTGATCTTACCATGGTATAATGGTGTAGCTATGTAGAGCTTAGAGTAGTACTTAGTTGTAGAGTCAGGGTTCTATTAGAATTAATAATAACGGTTGTGTGGTTAAAAATAATTATAATAATCTACCACTCTGTTTGGTATGTGGGCTTACTCTCATATTGAGAGGGTTAAGGTCATAGTCTGCCACGTTGGCCAAGTGCGGGTTGGCAGACTACACACACCTTAGGATTTTTTTTTTCTTATAAATTCTAAGGGGTGTAAGTTTCCTGACGATGTTTTCCTTTATCGTTAGCAAGATATATTTATACTTAAAACGCACTTCTGTAAAGAGGTGCGCTCGATGGATCTGTATGTACCCAGTACCCCCGGAGTGAGAGGCGGAATTCTTAAACATCTGGCTATCACTACCCCTCACTATCACAACCACTGTGTGTGGTTATGTTAATGTATATTAAAATCATCTAATCAATTTTCATCTAAATATAATTTTATTAGGGCACATAATAAGTAAATTTTTTTTTGTTCTAAAATATCCTATATAAGGACGTCGTTAATAATTACGACCTAGTCTGTCAGTAAAATTGAAATTTATATATTTATAAATATTTTATATAGAGTTCTAACCTTTTAAGACAGCTTTTTATGGAAATCTTTTAACGTTTTGCAGGTAGATAGTTGCAGTCGCGATGAATGTTTACTCGTTGGATTATTACTTAATAACATGCTAAAAGTGTTCCGCGTGTTGTTGTGCGCATTGTTAGACACCGCACCGCTCTCACTGTGAAGCGGCGGCACGCGACCGCCGCCAAATATTGTGATAATCCGCTCGCCTGCCATTGTCACTCGATGACTTGATAAAAAGTGTATAAAATGATCGTTCCTGAAGCATCCCTCGGGACCATTCGCCGCTGGAAAACACACTTCTTCCCTTTATTCCCATAATCTATTCCAATTAACTGACAGCACCATATTGTGATATTAACACAATGCATTCATTGCCCCTCTATAGAATTCACAGTACGTCGCATAGCAATTTGAATTTTATTTCAGTATACATTGAGATGTTAATGCTTTATCTGATCTTAATAGTTGAATATGCGTTGTAAGGTTAAAGAGGTTGTAGTGTTTGAGTAGAGAGTTTATTGTATTACGACTTGATGAATTTTTACGATCAGAACATAAGTATTGTAGGTAAGTAATATAATCTATATTGCAATGATCGGTAACAAGACATTCATTGTTTTTAAAAGATAGATTAGATTTTTGGTGATAGGTACACCAAGTGTGTACTTATTCATATTTTATTAATATAAAAATAAATGAATTTTTATAAGAATACTTCATTTAAAATGTACACGCGAAGCACGATATCAAAACCACTGCAGCGTTGGCCTTTGAATTGTTAAATTAAGTTTCAGATATTAATTTTAAATACCTAACTTTGGTCTTTATAAATGGCGAAAACCAAAAATGATCTTATTACTTACTATTTTTTGAAGTTGTATTATGTACTATTTTTTGAAGAAGTTCTCCATTCTCAGTCTTTCATTCTAATGTCAATTTCAACATCATCATCTTTTGTCAGTCTACTATTAACACGGGTCTCTTCACAGAAAAGAAAAATATCGTCCTGCCGTCTCTCAAAAACACAACACCTGATTATCTTGGAGCCACTAATCCCGGCTGATAAGTGACAAGTAATTCAGCCACCCCAAGCTCGATAGCGGCTATTACCATGATATAATCGCCATTGTCTTTGCCCTTTCCCACAATCTCTCCATTAGGGCTGGCATTAAGTGAGCTGCCAATGAACTTCAGGGGTTATACGCTATTGACGCGTACCTACTTGGCCACGTTTCCCGCGTAAGTGTTCAGGGATAAAATATAGACAAAATCGTATTTTACATGATGTGAATCCACGTTTTTGAGTTAGTTGTTAAAAGCATCCCGGGATAAAGTACAGAAAAACTCGTGTTTACAAATTGTCAATCGACGTTTTTAGCTAAATGTTAATAAGATTAACACTCAGAAGTAGAAGATCTAAATAGTGGCGCAGTTCCTTTCGGATAGTACGTAGAACTTAAAGTCAATATGACTACGTATCCGAGTATAATATAATCCGATCGGCGCACAGGATTTCAAGAAATTCGACAGATATTGTCCTGGTAATTGCTTAGAATGGATTTTCGTATTTTATCATGAAATGCCTTGGTAATTATATATGTAGCTATATGTAGTGTATGAACCGTCTGGTTACCATAATACAATTACTCTTGATTCTAGTTTTGGGATCAAATGGTCGGGTGCGGTGTCCTAATATATTATTATACAAATACTTCTGCGGTCATTTTGACGTGAGTGAAAAGTAAAATTTATAGTATTATCATTCTTATCACCATGTTCATGATCGAAACTTTTTTCGGTGCACTGCTGTAAATACCGTACATAGGTCTCCTTCCAGAATCTATAGTCTTAACCCTTCTTGAGTTAAGACTATAGATTCTTTCCACTATTTTTTGTTCGGTTAAAACGTTTATTATATTTATTCTGGATGTTATAGCCTCCATTTATAAGGTCATCTTACACGTGGTCTAGCTATTTCCTTTACGACAGTGCTCGGTTACAATACTTATAAAAAAACCCGCAGCCTTTGCTGGACCAGCAGCTGTTTACAAAGCAGCAAAAAAAATTATTGTCACGTGAGTAAGTAAATCGTTAAAAATAGTGGAAAATGTCCCACAACAACCACAAGCGTTATAATAATATCGATATCAATAATGGTACGAATTGGTAATTTCAAGTAATCGATACTAACTTTATAGCTACAGGGTGTAACGAGTGAGGTTCTCAGGAGCCAGCGGGGAGCTCGGGGGAGCGTATCTCCGTGTGAGATCTGACGATTTGCGGTTCGATTCCAAGTCGCAACTTTATAATAGCTCAATATAAATGGCTGGTATTGTTTGTTTGGTTCCTAGTAAACGTTAGTAGTAATTAACCAAGTTCCTGAACGGATGAATAGTAAAAATCTTGTATTTATTGCTATTCATTCGCGTCTATAGTTCACAACTTTATAGTTTTATTCAGTTCGTTCAATTGTTATTCATATTGAAATACTTAATTATAGCTGTCTATGACGTTTAATATCTAGCCAGACGACTTAATATTAATACTAGTATTACAATAATATTAATATATTGTAACTGGTGAAATGCGAGAGTGTACCTACTACACTCCTCTGCCTACCTCTTCCGTATTTACGTAATACGTACTTACTTTACGTAATAACATATAGAATTTTAATACAATGACGAGAATAAAACAGAAGAAAATAATAATACATTTAAATACTTTTAATTTCCGATAGATTTTCGTTTAACAAACAGTTCATTTAGTGATTCTGTAATATTACGATTAATTAATAACTATTAATAACATAACCTACTAATAGTAAGAACTATAACAATGTTTGTTACGAATTCACCGAAGCTTATCTTTTATGTCACACTGCAGGTATAAGTTGCTTGTCTAAGTTAAGTGCGATGACATTTTTAAAAGTAGGTTGAGTATTTAAAATTCTGCACATATCCAGCAGCATGAGCGAGGAAGCAGCGCATAGGCTGCATCCCATCGGCATAAAGGCGGTCGCGCAGGTGGCCGACACACGATACCCCATTGATCGGGCCGCGCGCTCAGGGCCTCCTCCATTTGTCTCCTCTCAATAGCATTCCTGACAGACAACGCGCACTCCGCTACTAATTACGCGACGGCAAAGATTAAGGAACTTCCGAGAGCGTTTTGCAGCTTTTGGAAATGTTGGGCTGAACGTTATTGAAGTTCTAGATATGATTGACTTGTTTGTCCAGTGAATCCGTCTGCTGGGCAGGAGTTAAAGGATTTGATTTTCATTCATAGATGTATTCCGTCTTGTTTTAAGTTATCTCATTACAATAACACAGACTTCGCCAAATTTGAGGTTATTTGGCGGCGGAGGTTATTTGGGTAATGTTCCAAGAAAATTCATTTGTGCTTTGTTTTAGGTTGTATTACTGAGACATTTTCATTAATTGTCGACTTTAGAATTAGAATTTTCCATTGCTCGGTAAAGATACGAAACTTAAGACATGATAAACTTTACTTTTGAATGAATTATTCCGTTACCAGATTAGTAACGGAGTAGAGTAAGGTGCCGTAGAAGTAGGTAAGATTGCGTCCAGATCACTTCTACAGGCTGCCAAGAACTCTAAGTCAAGTACGAAGTAATAATTTATGATGACCATACTTATCATTTAGTTCTTTTGTACCTACTATCGAGGTTGTGTTCGTGTTGTAAAATCAAAAACTCAGGCAAATGACTTAAGAATCATAATAAAGGAATTACATTTAATAGTGGTGGTAATTTAGAGTTGTGTTAATATTTTTCCTTGTCACTACCGTTTATATATGTAGATAGCTGTTTATATAGTGGAACAGGTGTAGTATATATATATATATATACCCACCTAAATGATATATGTTATACAAATAATTGATACAAAGTGAGGTAGAGTATCCTATTTTGTTTGCGGACTGGCAGCATGTCGTAGCAGAGGTAGCTCGCGATGTTACTCTATGACAGGCTCCACTGACTCATGTTGCGTGTGCGCAAAATGAACGAGCGATTCAAATGAACGAATGAAAAGCGTTTTGTGGGGTACGTCTCCTCATTGAGCGCGCATGTGCTCCAGCACAAAAGCCCTGCCGCACATATTTTGAACCGATTCGCTTTATTTATTGACGGCTGTCAATTGTAATTTGGCTTGGGTTAATAAAATTCTTAAAATACATGTATTTTCTGTTATTATTTCATATTTATCAAGAATTACAGGTTTATATTTCCCACAGGTGTAGACAGAGAAGTGTAGTACTTTTTAATCTTACAGAAGCTATGTGATGTGTACGTCCCTCCAGGTAATAGGGGGTAAGCCAGGAGGCATTGAAATACAGCGAGCGTAAGTTCAGACTCCGTGCTCGAAATTTCAAATTAGAGAAATCCAATATTATTATATCCGACCCGGCTATCGAATTCGGGACCTCTTGATCGGCAGTCGCGATTGCAACCACAAGACCAACGATACTCCTAAGAATTGTAACTAGACAGTAATAAGAATTGTTCCCACATTATGCAAATAACTAATTAACATGTATAAGCGGTTTGATATAAATATGAGATCGAGTATAGATAAGCGTTTTCAAGGCACACAAATTAATTTTAAACGTTCAGATAAAAAATATGCCGGCCACACACTGCCCCGCTCAGCATGTGCGCGCCCGTATCGCTGCGTCCAACGCGATTCTAACGTCTCCAGCGATAATTGCGTTATGTTTGACCAAACGTTTGCATTTCCATGTTGTCATTAGCTATAGCCTATTAATTCCTAGATTATGAGTGGAAGAGGGCATAGGGGCTGGCAATTTTCGCGCGGCAGCTGTGCCTATCACTGCAAAAACTTTTCTATAAGGTACCACCTGCGCGCCTGATTCATATATCTGTTTCTAATCATGGCACCAGCTCGCCGGCCGCTCGTTTTTTGTTTATCGATTTGTTCGCGTTAGGCAATGAGTATGCGACAGGCTACATCATTACGCACGTCGCTGGATGTGCGCTTGCATTAATGGTTTAAGGAAACATTATGCTATTAAAATGCCATTACAATGTTTATATTTCATACACGCTCCAGCTGAAATGGATTAACATAATCCGTGTTCATATTTATATTAAAAGTTCGGTTTGTTACGGTTTTGAACTTAGTACTAGGTTCTAGGATTTAATTTGTCTTAGTGTTCGGAAATAAGAGTGTTCAAAAAGAAAATGCCAGTAATGTCTATGATGAATTTCTCTCTCTTTCTCAACTCTTTTGTCATTTTCCTTTTGGTCTACTCGCAGAATGTGTGGGTTAAAACTTCCCACCCTAGCCAAGGGCGGATTGGCAGATCCCACATGCCATATAAATTTTTTTGGCAAACTAAGGTGTGCAGTAATGTCTTCTCACGATGTTTTTCTTCACCGTTATTCAAAGTTATATTTAATATTAAAAACACGTTTTTGTAAAGCGATTTAAACCTAGGACTTCCAGAGTGAGAGGCTTAATTCTAAACCACCGCTATCACTGCTTTCATGATGGTGAATTTAATGCATGCCAATTGCAACACAATTACAAATAAAAAAGGGGTTATTATTCATAAACAATATTTATTAGGTGATTAGTTATATTATAAAATAATAGTGCTTTTATTCCTAGAAAAACGTGTTTAGAATTCTAACGACAATTCCCAGGAATAATTCTCATAAAACCGTATTAACCCGTGTCTTTGTCTGATTTCATTACATTTGGAAAAAATCGGTAATATGCTAATGATCGATAATGCTATTTACTCTCGTTTCTAAATCTTCTTGAATTTGCATCCGTGACACTTATATCTACTAACGGACACATTGACCACAGATAGAAGAAAAATGCATTACATATTGAAAAAAACAAATATTATGTTCCTTTTTCAAAATTTAAATGAGCACAGAACCAGAACGGAAGTGTGTTGAGGAAAATTATCAGTTTAAAGCCACTTTGTTTACATTGCTCGTTATAAACAGATGTCGTTTGTGCAAAAAGGACAAGAGTGTCTGTGTAATCACTAAGTATCCTCCAGTTACGAGGATGTGGACGTACAGCAATTATCACATTGGTAATGATTATGCAATGGCAACATAATAAAATCGCGACAACTGGTAAATCCAGTTCAACAAGCGACTGCACGAATAGGGCTGGCGATATGAAATATAGGTATTTATGTATATAATAAAACCAACAGTGGCAACCTTGTGGTGTGAAGTGGCAGACTATACCCTTAGCCATTTCTAAGAGGAGCCCCGTGTCCAACAGTGTAACAATAAAAAAAAAACAGGAAAAATAATTATAGGTGAATATTGTTGAGGGTTTATAAAACTGTTTGATACAAAAACATGTAGAACCCTCTTAAACTAGGTGGGATGACGATTTGCGACATACTGCAGGCCAACGCTTGATGCAGCAGAACAGGGCGCGGTAGCGCTCATTAGAATACGCTCGCATAGGGTTCAGAAAGGCTGATGATGATGATGATGAAAAAAAAATGGGCACCAAAAGTCTTTAAATACTAGAAAATCATTGCACGGCTACTGTTAATGCCCCTAGAATGAAGTTAAACTAAGTTTAAAAAAGTCTTGCTTATAACTTCTTTCGACATTTAAAATGAATTAACACCGATGTGTCAAAAATCCGTAATAAAATTACAATCTGTAGTTAAAATTCTAAAATTAATTGCAAACATTACAAATGGTATCATGTTTTGTCAAAAATAAAAATGATGGACATTTAATATTCGTGAATATTAGTCAGTGGTTGATGCAATATTTGTCATTTGAGTCCAACCCTGCAGACCACGTGGAGCAGCACCTGTTAGCTAAATATATCGAGTGCAATCAGCTCTCGCATCTGCTGTCATGATTATTATGCAATAACTATATGGTAATCCCGGTTCACCAGACTATACCGCGTCCAGATGTACGAGCCAGGAACGTTGAACCTGTGTTGATTTTATATCTGGCTTGTCAACATTGCGGCCACGTATCACATCGCTCGGGAATTGAATAAACACAAAAAGTTCTCAGCCATATTAGTGTAATAGCGCATAATAGTCTATTGAAACAGAAATGTAATCCTTGATTGGAATATCCAGACGTAAATGGCAAGTCATACATATTGCGACAAAGCTGTACCGTCCGATATGGCCGTGTATGGCCATTGGATAGAAATAATGAGGTGTTAATTTGTGTGTACAATTCCAGTACAAGTAATGTTCTTCATCAGACCGACAGATATAATAGTGCCAGTTTTTGTTCTGTGGCGACATCTGGCTATTTTGTATTAATTAAAATTAATAGTCATAAATTGAAAAATAAATCAATTATCGCTACTTTAATATATAAAAATCATTAATCCCTTATGTGTGTACTTGAAAAACTATTATTGATATAGTTAATTGATGATAAGTTTCACCGACCTAGTTTTAGTATTTATTGTTGAAGTTCTAAAACCGACGTACATGTGTTCTAAAAGAAGCGCGCCAAGTCTGCAAGAAGATATTTGGCACTCTGTGGTCTTTACTTACTCTGCAGCGGACCTGATAGGAAATGTGAATGTGGTTGCCGGTAAATGTGTATACCAGAAGTAACCTGGAACAGGACCAGCCAGTGTCTACGGCCTCGAACGAGATAAATCCTGATTATTTATAACTAACTGCACCTTTACCTTACCTGCATCCTTTACCTTATGTCTGACGAACTGCTATGATGACCAGTACGATCTTTAATACGATGCACTAATTTAGTAAGGTAATTATGTACTCGCTCATAAAACGATATGATCTTCAATGATTATTTATACAACATTATAATGTAACGGGGGCGTAAGGGGTTCCAACCACCATCTCAGGATCCCAAGTCAACCTCACCTGCACGTGGTACACTCTGCTATAACAGACGAGGCTCTGGCAACCGGCTGATTGTGGTATAGTGCAGCCTTAATAGGCACGGCCAAATGCTCTGGCCGCCGACGGGCAGTAGCGTCGGCGGTGTGAAAAGCCGTGCTCTGCGATCTCCAACTCGCATGCCCAGCGTGGAGATTACGGGCATAAACCCACCTTTGGGGGAGGCCTATGTCCAGCAGTGGATTGAGATAGGCTGATGATG
>DWMG01000836.1:0-17295 GCA_018244855.1 Elbella merops
TTTCTAGTAGTGGTTCTGAGTGTGGATATGTGCCATGAAAGGCAATATGCTCACTACCTATTCCATAGTGGGACGTAAACGTATTTGGTGAAACGTGGGAGTGTTCTGCATTCCTCTGCCTACCTCTTCGGGGATTACAGACGTGAAGTTACGTACGTACGTATAATTCAACATAATATAATATCAAAGATATTATAATAACAATAACACCTTGGAATATCTTAACACTCGTCGCAATTCTAATCATATTGCAATGTTAACAAAACGAAACTGGATATTATCAAGAAATTGAGTTATGTTTGTGAATGTGGCAGATAAGTATGCTCGCGCCCTCAATCACCGAATAAATCAATACGGAATAAAACATCCCCATTGGAACGGGGCTGTTATTAAATTGTTGCCGGGGAGCGTGTTTGAAGTATTTCTAAACCCCAAAGTGAAAGTATTGCTTTCTAACTAACATTTTCATCATAGTACGACATATATCATAATAAAAACAAAAGAAAAAAATCAGCGGAGCCCTTAGTCATTCAGTGGAATCAGATTTGAGGATAATGATTATAAAACGAATTAAAATGCAAACGATGTCAATATGTAGGTACATGAATATTCATTGTGGAACACATTATACACAGACATCTGATAGTAATTAAATAAATCAATTCCGCCAACAAAGTACACTCAACAATAAAAATTTATTGATCATGTAGGTACATGCGTATTATAACGTTTCCAATGGCGCAAACTTTACGTAAACATTTTTTTAGATAAAGTAAACAAAACTTTCTAGTGTGCTCTAACCTAATAGTTCTGGATGTACAACTTTACCCACATATCTTTATCATTACACACCTGGCGTACCTCTACCACACGCCATTTTTGGACACTTCTTACTCCTCCATTGAAATCTGCATCCATAAATACTTGCATTGTATATATTGATTGGGCGGTTATCAAACTTTTTAAATACTTAATTTTTGTAACACTATATAATTATACAAAACAGAATTGCTTGTTTCAGTTGGTACGGAAAGTGAGAGGACAGATACTGAGGAATTGGTGGGAAGAACGTCGTCGCAGTGCTCCGCGCCCCCAGACCTGTTGCCTAGTGATGCGAGAGCGCTGCTGCAGCCGACCACGCCGCCGCCAGTGTCAACGAGGATCTCACACGAGACTTACTCCAAGAGACCGCCCTCGCCGCAGCCACCAGTAGAAGTTAATGACGACAAACACCCTAGACTAAGATTCGAGGTATGGATTCACAGTTTTTCACATTAACTGTAAATAAAAATGGAATAAATTTTAGAAAAGTTATCTCATTCCTTTAATAAAATAAGTCACCTCATTCATTTAGTAAAAGCCAGTTTTTGCATACGCATTGATTCGAGCAATGTACTAGTCTCCCCCTTGATGGAATCGTAATAATTTGCGTTCTGCGGCCGGGATATACTTTCTATTGGTGCGGTGCGGTAGCAATCTCATTTTACGAATGCAGCTAAATAGTAAAACAGGAGAGAAATAATGTTCCTATTCAGTAGCGTACTTATATAGCGTTCAGTTATTCTTGCACGTAACATAGAAGCTATCTTTGCGAGACAGAACAGGTTTAGGTACGTGGGCCTGCGTAGCGTTCTCTTCGCGGAAACAATTACGTTATTTGACATGTTTATCTCTTGTTGTTATTATACTATATACCCGTAGTCGGCGTGACGTATTGCGTCTTCTGTCCATTGATGCGAAGTACATAGTTACTATAGAGCGCAATATTGAATATTGGGATGAATCATCTATTTCTGTTGTATCAGTCTGGCGAGCGGCGTGCCTTTGTTGTTGTAATCTCCCAGATCGGTAAATGCCTGACTAGTTTCCTTTTAGACGGCGAGATAAGGGCGCCGGCCCTCATCGGTCACCACACGCACGTCGCCACATGTTATTTCCATTAGTTAGATGCCGACACGCGACTTTCTAAAAACTTAATATAATTACTTAATATTACTTATATAAAATTATACCTAATATTACAGTCATACACCATTATGTAAACTGTGCATTGTAAAGAGTATTTAGGGTCTTTGAAAAATTCATACAGGAAGTTATTTAAATGCGTTGCGAAAATTCAAATTTACAATGAGATATTATCTACATCATCATCATCAACAACCTATTCCTGTCCACTGCTGGACAATGGCACGCCAATGAACTCGATTTTCAGCTCTTCGCATCCAACCACTGCCACCCACTTTGCGTTTAATATTATAACTAAAAAATTGTACTTAGACAGAGCGCTTTTAAAAATAAATATGAAAAGGTTACTACTTATTGTTTAAATTATTTTTAAATTGAATATTTCAACTTAATTCCAGGAGTTAACTTGTGACGTGGAACTCAAACACCCAGAGCCGAGCAAACAGCAGCCCTTACAATTTTCCTTCACGCTCTATGATCTTGATGGACACGGCCGAATGACGAAGGATGTAAGTATTACAAGACATCACTATGTATCCATACTCTGTATACATCATATTATAAATTCATTTCTCTTCTCGTCATTTCTATTTAAATTTAAGTTTTATTGTTGCGAGTTTATTGAATATTTGATCGCTTGTGTTTCGTACGTTTAAGAAGCAAATGGATAATGCTTTGCAATAGCTAACATCGAACAGAAATTATGGTTAATATGTAAAGTGAATGCTTGTACAATTGTTCATTACAGAAATGATATATGAAAGTACTGGCAGTAGACAGGGAATTATAAGTATATTGTACGTGAATAAGTATTTCCATATAGGTTAACTGATATAAATAATTATATATTGATATAAATAATTAACTGATATAAATAATTATTGTATAAACAAGGCTTTATGAATATGACTGAGCACCAGACGTTTTCGATTAAAACAGTTCCTTCCCAATATGTTCATGTATAAAACCATATACATACATATGTGTTTATAGTTCGAGGTCAATGCTCTTTACCATTAACAATATTTTTATGGATTATCTATTTATAAAACCAAATTATTATATTGCCAGGACATAGCAGGGATAGTATCAACGATATACGAGTCAATTGGAAAGTCCGTGACAGTTCCGCACTACGGCTCGAAGACGATACAAGTGAGATTGACGGTTGTACCGGAAGACGGAAGGTCGCGCGGACATAGGGACAGACGGGAGTGTCGACGACGTAGACGCAGGGAACAACAACCAATATCGGGTGCTCCGGTAGACTGCCCCGACATTAGCGACGATGAACATCAAGAAAGGTTGTCTCACGATGATGACGCATCATCTAAGTCATCGTGTTCTGGTGAGAGACGATTACCCACCCGCTCCGCGCCCAACACACGCAACCGAACCTACCGGCACGCGCGCAGGGAACAACGGGAACGAAAGCATACGAAGAAGAGATCTGGCAGTCTACAGAGGCGAGAATTACTCGAGATCATTCAGGCTAACATGGAAAAGAATCATCTGAGCTTTCAAGCTTCGAGGTTAGTAGGGTTCACTCTGTTGAACCTAGTTCTAGATTAGTATTATTAAATCATTCCCAGGTCACAAATAAAAAAATAAAAATATTTTATTTTTCTTGTAGTTACATTTTTTTTGTGTCATTTTTCTCGTCTATTGTAGTAATCATATAAAGGTATATAATATACATGTGTCATTCAAGAATTTGTGTATAACTTTCTTTGTATTTTTTCCAGAAAGCCCAGTGAACACGTTACGAATGAAGAAGAGATAAACACTAAATATCAGAAGCTACGCAACAGGTCATATACGGTAAGTGAGAAACCGGCGAATCCATTTCAGAAGGGAAAAGGAGATACCTCTAAAAATGGGTATCTCGATTTGGCGAATGCTGGTGACTCTAACTTATGCAGATACGACCGCTACCTTCATGCAGTTATTTGTTCTTCTGCACGTCATGCTCACACCGGCTACCACCAGAAACAGGCTCAGCCGTCACGGCCCCATCGAGCACAGCACACGTCCAATCAACGATCACGCTCGCACGACGTGCCGACCCAGTCGCAGTCCACACAACAACCCAGGGTTCTTCAAATAATATTCTTATAGAATTCAAGAAAGGGCAAAGCCTATTTTGACGGCTTTGTCCTCTTTTGTTTCTAAGTATTGCATATTTGTGTTTGCGTGTTTTTTATGAGATATAAAGAAAATTGTGGTTACCATGTGCTGTATGAAACTATAATTAAGACGAGGCAAAATCCTGACTGATCTGTTGATGTTATGTTAAGGTAAATTCAGTCAGAGGTAAATTCAGTTTTGCCATATGTGTAATGTTCTATCATTTATCATTGTCTAAATAATGTAAGTTCACACTTTTAATTAATTAATGTACTATAAATGTTAATAAACAGTTTACTTACAGTAACATTCCACTTATAAAGTTGTAATTTTAAAGATAGAATTTTACAAAACTTAAACCATGCTTGTTATATAACAGAATTGATTTTAGTTTGCCATTAATAGAAGCAAGAAATGATGTACTCAATAAAATGAACTAATGCACTATCCAATAAAAGGTTTTCCCTGATTGTAAGAATGTGAAAATGGTGCCTTAATCCACAAGCTTGAGAATGAACGATCACAAGTGGATATTGGAATGTTATTAAGAATCAATGCTCAGTTAAATATGAAAGTATGTCTAACCAATGGATATTGGAATAACTAGTCCATAAAAATGTGTGTGAGCAAATACATTTGTTGGAATAAACAATTTTACACATTAAAAGAAATTAAATAACAAATTCTGTATAAAATATATGGGACAAATGGATTAGTTCGTCCAATGTTTGTTTAAACTCAACTCATTTTAGAGTTATGGACTGATTTTAGCTATAAGATTTGGAATCTGAATATATGTATATCTGCTCTTTAGCGCGTCGATAATTAATTTAACTCGCCCATACAAAAATTCAGAATCCTCACTATGAGTAGACATAGGGTATTAAAATTGAGATTAGACGTAATTTTCTCGTTTATTTTTATTTATTCTGTTTTGTATTACCGGTATCAGTATTTATTATTGTAAGAAAACAATTGAATCTCTAAAAGTGTTTTATCTACCTCTATTTTTACTTTATTAGTGTAAAATAATAATTTATTGTTAATGTAACAACTGAATCCTAAGTAATTTTAGATAAGTACTTATTTGTGATAATGTAGGGATGATAGATACTCATCAGCTGTTTCTGTCAGAGACCTAAGTTTGGTTCAGCTGTAAAAGAATTGGGGTAATAGCATTATGGTAGACAAAAAAGCAAAAAGCTTTCGATTCTTTTTATTCAAATTGATCAGTTAATAAGTACAATTGTATTTTGTATTCAATAAAAATATGGTGTTTGCTGTTCCAATTTCAATGTATAGTGTACAAAGTGCTCGATCTTGTCAAATTATTTATTATGAAATATAACCTTGAGATTAATATGGTATTTTAATTCATATTCTCCTTCTGCCTATTCTCCTTTCCATGACCAAATACATGAGTAATATAAATGTCATAATAATTCCAGTCACAATAATTGTTATTTCTCTTGGTAGGCCACATTTAATAACAGCATATGAGTCTGGTGATATGGTCACCTGAAATATGCATAGCAAAAATATAAAGATATAGTATTTTACATTATTTACAACCAATGTAAATAATGTAAAATACATATGATGGACCCTAATGAGTACATGCTTACTAATAGATATCAATACTTTAATGACACCATCTTACACATATAACAAATTGTAAAACATTATTCTATGGTTCTAACTCATGATGTACTTGATGACAGTACATGATGTGGTATTTGAGTCAAAGTATAGATTTACGTACAAGATCACACTTAACAACAATAGTATTTTTTAGATAGACCCATTTTAAAAGATGCATAAGCACACCTATGGAGTTTCTTTCGCCGCTTCTTCTCCATAGTGAGGCATCTTCCAAAGTGGTGGTAGCATCATTTTGACGTACAAAAAGTGTTCTTATGAACCAATTTTGAATAAATGAATTTTGAATTTTTTGAAAAACTGACATGACCAACGAGGCAGTCAATTATGTTGATAATGTATATTTAAGATCAAATGTAATTTGTATACTATACCTCTTATTTTGTGCACTGTAGGAACACAATCTACATTCCCATAATCTGGGGATTGAAGTGATAAATATGGATCTGCGGATTCTAATGTTGGAGCTATGTAAAAACCAACTTCTCGGTCTTGGGGCAAAGTAACATGTTCAACAAAGGTCCTGTTAATAGATTTACTTCTCATCCGCTTGCAGGGTGGCTCTTCAAGAATGTCATATAATTTATGTTTAACCCCGAACACCTCTTCATTCTGATACCTATGTCTATCTATATCTCGACTTCTTCGCATTGGATTATACTTGGGAGGTGAACTATGAGATACTCTGTGTCTCACATAGTCTGATCTATGTGGGTTGTCTGTTGAATAATCTCTTTGGATATTATAACGAGGTCGCTCTGGACTATAATATTTTTTATTTCTTTGACTTATTTCATATCTGTCCCTATTGTCTCGACTTCTATATTTATCATGATCACTGTATCGACTATTAGTTCGATGAAAATCTCTTAATGAGTCGCGGTGATTAATGAATTTCTCATCAAATCTTGTATTATCAGGTTCTTTGGGGCCATTCCTGCTATTGTGGTCTCTATCATAATATTTTCTGTATGGTATATCTCTAACAGGAGATTTTCGTCTGCAACGAGGATCTTTTGGGTTGTCTTCCTGTTCCTCATCTGAACTGAATTTAAAATCACTATGGCTAAAAAGAAAACACTATGTTGAAATAGCATTATATTTATATAAGTTTTACAGAATTATACCAAATACAGTGGAAGTAATATAATTAATAATTACTATATGTCAACCTTCAGACAGTAGTAACTAAGTAGGTAAAACATAACCTTTAAAGCAAATTGATAACTCTAGGCTCAAAGTGTGTAAAAGCACTGAACACACCAACATATTCAGTTTTTTCTTACCTATCAATTAGTATATTCAAAGTGGCAAAATTAAAAAAAAATGTTTTATTCACCCATATTTTTTAATGGTGTAACAAAAAACTGATAAATAATTGAGTTATAAATTATCATCCTTATAACCGATGCAGTTTTACTCAAATATATTACCAATATTTACAAAGTAATAATTTCTGGCAACACAATGAAATCTTCTCTAGATACTCTTAGAGGATCATCTTGTTATTCTCTTATCTTATCTTATTTCATAGAGCATCAGAGGACCAACTTTATGTTTTTTTATCATTAAATCTATACAATCTTTGATGGCATATTTATTTGTATGATGGTCCTAATAGGGAAATGTTAACAGTTACAATAAAGTTAATACTTACTTAAGTAATGGCATAGATTTCCGCCTTTGATTGATTCTATTACCTTTAACCTTTACCCTATCATTCACCAGATGTGCATGATTAGCCCCATCTTCAGATATCATCTGATTATCGCCAATTTTATTTTTATCAATTTTACTTTTATCACTGTCTCTGTTGCGCTCTGCAGGATTTATTCTCTGGTTGTTTTCTTTAACCTCTGCACCAGCTCTTGATTCCCTTGAACAAGTTATTTTCTCTTGTTTACTCCTGCAATGAATTTTACACATCTTACCTTAAATCTGTACTGTTAGGAAACTAGTAAGTATTTTTTTATAGAAGGCAGTAGTAAAGGAAGTAATGTCAAATATTAGGACTAGCACTGTTAGTGTCAGTTAACCCCTGAATGCACAGTTTTAAAAAAAAAAGATCGGCTATAGCTTACAATCCCATGAAATGATAATCATCAATAAAAAATTTGTTATTCTTTGCTTTCATAATATAGTTATTTTCAATTCTCAATTGCATTCAAATGTGAATAATTATTTATTGTAGCATAAAGTACAACACCACTTGAATTATCTTGAGTGTGCACAGTTTGGCCAGTTAAGCACACTCAAGTTAACTCGAGCTTACACATTAAGAAGATAGGAAGAGACATAGGGATAGGAAGAGGAGGAAGAGGAGGAATTGATTGGTGGATTGGTGGATTGATGGGTTGGTGGGTTGGTGGATTGGCGGGTTGGCGGATTGGCGGATTGATGGATTGATGGATTGATGGATTGTTGGATTGATGGATTGTTGGATTGATGGATTGATGGATTGATGGACGGACGGACGGATGGATGATAGCACTATTGCAATGTCGATGCCTAGCTAGCTTCGTGCTACAATAGAGCCTAGCTGGTGGGGAGATGGATGAAGAGATAGACATAGGACATGGATATACATAGATAGATACATACCTGTCATTCTTCTGTGTGGCAGAATCAGTTATATCTGTTGGTTTAGGAACGTTGACATCATTTTTACATTTTTCTGGAGTTGTTTCTTTACCTGCCTCTTTGTCTGCTTTTTGTATATTTTCTTTACCACAATTTGAATTGTGTATAATTTGTGTTGGGAGTATCCTTGCTCTGTTTTGCAATGAATTGAGAACTAATTGATCTTTCCTGGAAATTGACATTATGATACACATTATTAGAGATATGATTAAAAGCTATTATAAGGGAAATATCCAAAACAAAAATATGTATAATACATATACAGCAAAATAAATTTAAGAGAGATTATTAGATTCTGCAAGTTCAACAGGTAGTTAACAGTCCAACTAACAAAATGTATTGATAACTAGTTGTGCCCTCGACTTCATACAGGCTAACCTAAAATAACCGCTAGGCCACATCATGTTCAACTGACATGCTTCTGCCTACGCTGCACCCTATTTAATATTATGGTTGATAATATAGATCTGGTCTCTATTTTTCTTGGTAGATATTATGTGTTGATTGACATAACTTCTTTATTTGTTAATCAATTTAAATGAAACAAAACGACTAAATGTTAAGTGAAGCCCATCACAATATCATCCTGAAAACTGCATTCAAATTGGATAAGCTGTTTCTGAGATTAGGGTGCACAAACAGTAATCAGATAGTTTTTTTTGTATGTATAGATATTTTAATAACATTTAATACTCACTCCATATTCAGTTTAGTTATCATCTTAGTTTTCCTATCAATTTCCGCTCTCGCCGTTTTCAATAACGATGAATAATTTAGTTCTAACTTTTTGTATTCTAATGAAAGTTTGTCAAAATCCTGCAAAATATTCTAAAATATCAATGAACATCCGTTCCATGATAGTATTGATATATATTTATGATTACAAGGGATTAAGATATAGATTATAATAAAATAATTGCTACAACACTACTTATGAATATCATGATAATGTTTACTTAAATTCTGAATCATATACTTGTAACTCTGTCAAGTCATACATTACCCCATATTAAACTTACAAAACTTTATTACACCTTGTGGGCTTTTTTAAATAAAAAAATTTGTAAATATAATAGGTATAGAATATAACAAAAATATTAGATTAATAACACTGAAATGGATTAAATATGTGTTATATACCACTAGACAGTGAATGATTTGTACTCGTACATATTTAATGTACTGTTAAATAGCTATCTACTATTAATTTGATGTTGTATTAATTTATGTTATACAAAATAGAAGTATTGCATAATCTATTTATTTTTAAAATTACTGGAACAGTACAACTTCACCTACTTTTTGTAAATTGGACAAAGTGGAGGCGTATTCTTCAAGTTTACATTTTAACTCTTTGTTTTCATCTTTCAACTGAAAAAGAAAATTCTAGGTACAATTTACTGACAAAACGTCAATTACCAGTATTCTATTTCCAGTAAGATTTCTAGAAATTGTACGTTTTGCACATAATTGAAGGTATAAACATTGACACAGGTGACATTTAGTTTGGCGCTAAAAAAAAAACTATACCTCATTAATATTTTCCGTTTCATAATTTTCTAGGTCACTATATATATCTTCCATTACGCTGAACAATGTAAATAATTTAAAATGGTCTTATTAACCAACTACACGAAAGAAAATATATAAAAACTCATTAATAATATTACACAAGACTATTCACAACTGAACGTAGAAATAACAATGTCAAAATGTCATCAGGTATGTCAAAGTCAAAATGATACACAACATTTTTAATATGGCTTTAGTAGTTTACAGTTTACAGCCAATTAAATTTAATTTCAAACTGAGGCGTAACATCATTATCAAAAAAGCGTTAACAATGTCTTCAAAATACCAGATATTACGATAACGAAAAGTTAACGATAGCCAGAAGAGGTATTTATTTACACTTTAATGATAAAATATAAGTGTGACCTGTATCTATTTTTGCACTGAAAAATACTAAACTAATAAATTTAAAAGTAATTTGGTAATAAATTTACTTGAAAATTTTCACATTATTACGTATTACTCAATATCTCGAGTAAGTTTTATGTAATATGAGCTAATTATTGTACTTCGTAAAATAAAACTCAAATTAATAACTCATAATACCGTAATGTTTTGTTGCAAAATTAAATATTACAGACACGTCAAAAAAGTTAAGTCTTTCGTACAATCTTTACATCAAAAGTAGTCCAAGTACTAATGTTTATCTTTCGTTTTATCTTTATTGAAAAAATACTTGTGTGAATTTTATGAATTTAATAATGTAAACAGATTATTGGTAAAAATGCTTAATACGATTTTACTTTATGTTTGTAGCCCGACTTTAATAAGAACTTATAAATATCCAATTTTCATAAATATTATTACAGTCATAGAAATATTATATATTTCTTTGGCATTATGATGTTTCGTTTCGCGCAATTGTATGTACTAAGTATCAGTACGTATACATTTCTATGTATATCTATGTCGGGTTGAGGATCGGGCCAGTGTTTGATTGCTACGCCTCACGTTGTTTAGCGCTAGTTAGCTCGCTTGTCGTGGACGTGAAATGCGTGTTGTGTTTACTTAGGTGGATTCCTGTGCAATAGATCTAAGTTTCGTATTAAAAATTGTCAATAATTGCGTTATAATAACAATGTTTGCGACTATGAATTGGTTTGTGTTTTCTGTCTAGTCGCAATAGTGTAGAGTGCAACAGGCGAATCGACGGGTCCGTGTAAACAGTAGAGAACATTGCGATCACAAGATGCCTACGGACTCGGAATGCGAGTGCGACCTGGTCACGAAGGAGTGGTTACTGGCTAAACTACGGTCGGACGAACGGGATACTGTTTTGATAGACTGTCGGGGCTCCAACGAGTATGCTCAGTGCCACATCCGCTCGGCGGTTATCTTTTCTATTCCGAGCATCATGATGCGGAGACTGGCGGCTGGCAAGATCGAGCTGGCGTCCACCGTGCAGTGCAAGGAGCTGAAGGCCCGCATCACGCAGTGCTGCTCGCGCGGTACCTTCGTGTTGTACGCAGACGGTGCTCCGCGCGACCCTGACTCCGTGCACGGGATCCTCCTCAGGAGGCTCAAGCAAGATGGCGTGCAGGTCGTGTGTCTTGAAGGTAAATAACATTATTCACGTTTGTTTAAAACTGATGTATGTTCTTAGGATCATAATAAAACTAACTTAAAACTCAATAAAATACAATTAAGCGTATTATTTTGATTTTAATAATATGACTACACATTAATAATCATGAGACACATAATTACATAATTTGATTTATACAGTAGCTCATAATTAGCTTAGAGATAGACGAATCAACTTTATGTAACTTACAAAATTAGCTAAAATTAAAATGCAGCACACTTAATATTACCATAACCATTGCTTGATAATATCTATGAGGAATCTTGTGGGTCATGTGTTGACTCATAAAAAGCATGTGTTTATTAAGAACAAAATCCCTTTGGCTTATTCACAGGATGTGGTGTAATTGCTGTTTATAGGTATCATTGAAATAATTATGTTACTTTTATTATGCTCTGTATAAATCATTATATTTGATACAACAGAATATATATAGAGTATTTTATTGTAACATAAAGAGGGGTGAAAGATTAAGCAAAGTGCAGTACTAGTTTGGTACTAGTCATTTTATTTATTATATAGGCCACTGACAAAAATCCATAGTCATAACAAAGTTACTGATTACCAGCTATCTGTAAAATTAGCAACATCAGGTATAGAACCACCTTTAAGATGGGTGATTTAATGTTAGAAATTTTGTTTACTACCTTTTTGTGTATAGGAAGTTATTTTGAATAGTAGGATCCAGTTTTCATTATAACAAACACAGTTTAAAAACTTTCAATATACAAATTGGCCATTGACCCATATTTCAGACAAGCTGAACTAGGGTAACATGGTCAGATTAAGCTTCAGGTCAAGAAGTTGCAGGAGGTTCATGCCCTTAAGTGTTGAAAGTATTGATGCAGACATCTTTTATTGATTCCAACATTGAATAAATAAATTTGTCTGTTCAGTTAGTATTTTAAAACTGAACACTGATTGGTTTCAATGTAAGGTTAAATATAAGATCAACAACAATGCATATCTGCCTGTAAATTATCTATATACTTTTAACTACAATATTTTAATGATTTTTTGGTTTAATACTAATATACAGTTGATTAAACATTATCATATGATATTATAAAGCCATTAAGAGTACCCTAGCAATTACTGAGTTTAATTAAATCATGATTATAATATTGCACACTGATTTGTGATTGATCACATTGACACATGACATTTTTTTTCTTAACCTTCTTTGTTCACTACCCAATTATCCTTATAACCATTTGAGTTTGTGTTCTCTTTAGTTTGCCCCTTCACTCGTAACAATCCTTAATAATGACTAGAACTCCTCATAGCATATTTTTGCTATTCATCTAGTGTTCCCTGTTTATTGTCAAAAACTGTACCTTTATCAAATGGGGTTATTAGTTTCTATTTCTCTCTCAGTAATTTTAAATTTCAAATCATTTAACTCAGTGTTGTCATTTATGTAAAAACTGCAATATTTTATGGCAGAGTAGAATTTTCTATAACAATAATGATTATAATTTCTATAATAATGATAATCTCAACAGTATTTGGGTATAAAACATTTTTTTTTTAAAGTTAGTAAATTTTTATTGTTCTGTTGTAGCAGCTGTGTTCTATGTTTTATGCAAAAACTTTGTTTTAACAAAACTATATATTCATGCACATTAATAGTTTAATGGATGGTTGGTACTTTATAAATTGTCTCAACATTTTTCATAGTATTTTAGTGACTGCGTTAAAAAGTTCTTTGTTATTTATGTTCAACATTTATTTAATAATGTCTATCTACTACAACCACATACACCAATTACCAAATTCTTAAAAAAGTCATGTCAGTTTTATTTTAGCTTCTATTTCTATCATTACATTTAGAGTATCAATTTCATAAACTTATGTGTAACTGTCAGTTAAATTTTGTTACAAATATTAAAGTTCTAATTAATCATTAATTAATCAAACATTCTAATTAATCATTAAATATTAATCTTGCGTGCTTAAGATTATTATTACAGAAAAAAACAACACTTGTTTAATTCGTTCCCACAGAGCTGCAATTCATTCAGGAAACCCAATCATTAGCTTTTTAGAAGGGCACGTAATGTTTCCGCGAATCGTATACAGTTTCGTAACCATTCATTCATTCATAAAAACCTCATACCACTAGCAGCATGTACATAACATTCATTAAATATAATCATGAGTTACAACTTTTTCCATTCGGTCTTGTTGTATTGAACGAAACACGCGCGAATTGTACGAGATATTCAAGTATGAATGAACATATAAATATTTATAGCAAAAAATATATTATTATCGACTACTATGTCTTAGTTACATTCAAATCAATCGATATAATTATTGTTATACAAAACGTGTAATAATAATTAGGCCGATGGTGATGATAGCGGAACTTGTTTTATGTTAAAACTAATGCATATTATAAATTGAAGACACTGTTTGTAATGGTTAGAGCTTAGTGTGCGAGGGGCTTGCGAGGCTTGTCGCAGAGCCGGAGGTCACAAGTCGAGGCATCCGCTGTTCCAAACGTGGGAGAGGAAGTCGGTTACTTATTGTGCTCCTCAATGCGAGACGATAGATTATGATCACCGCGCAACGACTCGAACGCGCTCGTTTACGTTTCCGACTTGCTTCATTTTATAGTCTCAACGTGTACCATTATGTGTTTAACTCGTAACTGGTTTCTATGAACTGGTCAATCCTGTTTATATTAAATGGTCATTTTATTCGACTACTGAAGATTGAAATCGCACGTAGTAAATTAGATTTCAATCGATATAAGTACTACCGAACTGGAAACGTACTGAGTTTATGTCAATACATTAACAAATGATCTTACTGTGGGCCATGTTTAATTAAAATTCAGGCCAGCTCTCCAGCCGTATAGTATAAATATAGATAAGATAGGTCTGTAAATAACAATATTGTTTGGAGTGGAATATTAAATTTTACTAATGCGATCAAAGGCGACCGGAAGTCGGTATTGGCGCGGTCTTTGGCCGGCGGAAGAGTGCCGCAATTTTATTATTAATAAGTTCCCGTTTCACTCACGTCCTGCCAATTTTATTCACTCCACCGCCACCTACTGGCGGCTATGTTGTATTTATAGTTAAGCTAATGATACGGAATGAGATTTATGCACCTATAACGGATGCTATAAATGCCTGGATGTTAAAAAAAGTTCGAACTTTTTTTTACTGAAAAAAAAAGTGTAAACTTTTTTAGTTACAACGCTAGGGACAAGTATATAAATAAAAAGCCGCATGAAATAAGTGTGTGGTAACGATAGATTTGTGGAATGTTTATTTAGTGCGCAAATCACTAACATCGCAGGCGGCTGATATTGAGATATACTGTATATTATCAGCGACCTCTTTGAACTTCGTACTGTAGAGTAAACATTTCAGTTATCTGTATCTTATAATGTTTGTAATCGTTGATATTAAAGCGACATCCAATTATTGAGTCCTACGCTCACAATCGGGGGAAGCCACTTTTATCGTCGAATTAATGGACGATTAAATATTTTTATTATATCATCACGCCTGGTCCTTTATGGGGAAGACAGAAAGCACCGTATGCCAAATATCTCCATAGTTTCAGATGCGCCCTACTTCTTTACCATTCACTTTCTTTTTACACGCACGCCTATTTCGAAGACTTCTGACTCCCTGAGAGTAACACGATAATAGTACGTCAGTGTATCTATGATATCGACTGCCAATTTAGTGGAGTGGTTGCAAGCCTGCCTACCCCTTCGGGGATTACAGGCGTGGTGTTACGTTTCATTAATAATAAGAGTACACATATCTAAACTGTCACACTCTCTTCATGCATGCACTCCACTTCGGAGATTAGATATAAAGGCTTGAATGCACGTCTATTAAAATCCGATCCGTCTTCAGGATATCATCTGGCTCCGTTTGGGAGCGGCGTGTCGTAAGCGGCCGGCGAATGAGTGGCACGTGCGAGCCGAAAACAGGATGTTGCCAGAACACTATTTCACATTATAACGCCAGCGGATATTGCACGCATCTGGTCCGCGTTCGGAGCTAAAGAAAGCCATTACAGAACAACTAAATAAAGAGCAGCGATTATTTTCTATTCAACGGGGCGCGATGGCGCTCATTGGAGGAGGCCTATGTCCAACAGTGGACTGAGATAGGCTGATGACGACGACGACGACGATTATTTTCTAACATTATCTATTAATATACTGCCTCGTTGGTCGAGCGGTTGCAAGCGCGACTGCCGATCGGGAGATCCTGGTTTCAAATCCCGGGTCTGGTAGTATTGGATTTTTGTAATTTAGAATTTCTCGTAGTGACTGGCAAAGTGGCTGGCAGTGATTGGATGCAAAGAGCTGAAGATCGAGCTCAATGGCGTGCCATTAGAGAGGCCTATGTCCAGCAGTGGACGGGAACAGACTGATGATGATGACTAGTGACTCGGAGTTTGGATCCATGCCCGGTGTATGGCAATAGGCTCACCGCCTATTCCATGGGACTTGGACTAAACGTAACTGGTGAAACATGGGAGTGTACTTCACTCCTCTGCCTACCCCTTCGGGAATCACAGGCGTAATTTTACCTTTTACCTATCAATATAACTTGTACGGGAAGTAGGCGGGCGGGACTGATATACTCTGGATGGACGTATAACATGAGTGGTGAGAATTGGGAGTACTACAGTCCTTTGCGTACACCATTAGGAAAATACAGGCTTGATGTTATGATATGTTATGTTTCAGTTACACATATGTACGTACATACAACGTCAGCCTGTCTAAGTCCGCTGCTATACCTTGTCCTAGGACAATTTTTTCCCCATAATATCCACGCTGGACATGTGGGTTGAAGTTCGCTTTTAAAACATAATACTTATTCAATTCTACTATACAACGCTTTTCTATACAAATAGAACGAAAACAAATGCTTTATTCGAGAGTGTTACGTTGCATATGACACTTGAGTGGAGATTCTGTCGTTTATTGATTACCACCACATGGCTGTAGCGACGTTTTGGCTGCAGGCGACCTTTATATGATTTATTGCATGACATTGTAATTATGACTGCTATGTCGGAATTATACAAGATTAGTATCTCAAATGTAGCATACCTCATTGTGCTGACCTGCTGGACAAATTACATAGTGTGGCATTGGTCAAAAGTTCCGTTAACAAACGAGCATGTATGACGACTTTATTGGCTATAGAATAGACGAAAGAAGTTTACGAAGATCGCAGCAAGTGGAAATCTTTATCCTACCCCTATCAAATAGCGCATAGCGCTCGGTAAGGATGAGAGGGCGAACCCTTGCTTGAAGTAATAGCGCAAATTTATGGTTATAAAAATATTTGTGTATATATATATATATGTAGGTAAATGAAACTAGCATACCGTAAACGATTCGTGCAAGTACGAAATATTTATTACATGTACATAGACGGATAACATTGGCATTGACAGCTTTTTGTGTCCGCTGATGTAACGACGCCCAATCCGCGAATTACAACCGCGGCTACGTTCTATTCATTGTGTTCTCTATTTCATTTATACCTCGTTGCGCTACGTTGGGTTTGAATAACGCAAAAAAGTTATTCGCCGGAAAAGCGGTGGTAATTGTTTAAACTCGCGTCAGTGTTGCTGTAAGGTTTCGTCAGTGGATGAGATGCACGAACGCGTTGGGTTCGGGGAGTAGCAGCGATCGAGGCTATTTCGTTCCACTGATAGGGTTATCTGCGAAATTATCTGGAGTACAATGGCGC